>PVJA010008379.1:5985-64772 GCA_004027025.1 Myocastor coypus
TTTTTTTTTTTTTTTTTTTTTTTTTTTTTTTTTTTTTTTTTTTTTTTTTTTTTTTTTTTTTTTTTTTTTTTTTTTTTTTTTTTTTTTTTTTTTTTTTTTTTTTTTTTTTTTTTTTTTTTTTTTTTTTTTTTTTTTTTTTTTTTTTTTTTTTTTTTTTTTTTTTTTTTTTTGATGAGATAGTTAATTGTTGAAGGTTTTTACGCATTTTAACTATTTGGGTTCTTATTGTTGAGGATCAACCTTCCTTCCCTCAAATTTGAAAGTAAGGTCTTTACTATACACGTGTCTTGCAAAAATTTTCTCCTGCTTTTTGGTCATTTCTTTTCACTGTCACATTAATGCTTTGTGTAGTGAAGAAGTTTTTCTTCTTAATAAGCTCCAATGTGTAATTTTTTATTCATGGGCAATAATTTTGGTGCTAGATCTTGCAATCCATGTATGGAAATATTTGTACATGTTTACCAACTGAAGATGTTTTTCTATGATAATTTAGCTCAATTTTTTCCTATGTATGTTATCATATAAAGTCAAATATTTTTTTCTGCTTTGATGATGTCACATAGTTTTGGTCTTTTAGTAAGCTGAGGCAGAGGGCCGTGGTGATTAATTTTCAAATGTGGAATTAGTCTTCTTTGCACACAATAAATATTTTGCTCATTTAAATAAACTTTTTAATTGAAATACAATGTATATACAAAAAGACAGACCTCATAAATGTAAAGCTTAAAGATTTTTAACAAAATGAGCACATACATTTACAATTATTGGGAGAAACGCTCCCCAACAGCATCCCTTCAACTTCGTTCTTCCTCATTCCAAGCACTACTTCACTCCTGCTCCCCAGAGATACTCATCAGCCCGACTTCTATTACCAATGACCAATTCTATCCATTCTGAACTTTATCTAAATGGACTCATGTAGTGTATATTTCTTTATTTCTAATGTATCTCTCTCCACGCTATACTTATGATTTTAAAAAAATTTTCGATGTAGAGTAAGTCTGTTCATTTTTTTTGTTAAGTTTCTTGGAATATTATAAAACATACATAATGATCACTTTCATCATAGGGACTTTGTTCATGTACATGATATATATTAATTACCATTATCTTATTCTCCTTCAATTTCCCTTCTTATTTACAAAGGCTTTGCTTAAATCTTTCCTTCTTTTCTTATTTTTTCTTACCCCTCCTTTCTTTTCCATGATTCCTCCCTCGTTCACCTTCTCAATTGAGAATTTTCTTCCTATGTCATAGTTTCCATAATACATTCTGGTCCTTATTGACCCTGTGGGGCTGATTTAAGAGGGATAGAGGACAAAATAGAGTTGTAAATGGAGACAAATATAGTAGAAGTAAGGCTGGAGGAGGAAGGATGATCATACAACTTTGTTAAATTAGAGAAAAGGGCAGAGAGAAAAATTGAAAAATAAAGCAAAAGAACATTGGAGAAAACCAGAAAGATTAAAGATATTCTAATGAAGTGTTCACTCACTTGAAAATATATATATAAATAAATAAATAAATTTGAGAGTAGAGAGAGCAGAAGTGAGCCAAACAAACGACAAAAATAAACAAACAACAAAAAAAGTCAACCACAGTACAATGTTCTACAATTTCAGTGGGCCACCAGTGAAGCTTGCAATGTTGGAGGCTATTGATCCAAGCCTCCTACAGCTCGTCTCATTAAGCTAGCTTTGGGTTTCATGCATTGCAATTAAGCTTTTTTTTGCTGGGTGTTCAAGGGCAAGTCATTTGCTTCCTCTTAGTTCCAAGAGAAGATTTTTCTTTTCTTTTTTCTTTTTTTTTTCTTAGCAACAGCAATAGGAAGATAGGTCATGCCCACACACTATGCTCTGTGGAAGTATTGTGAGGACAATATGCAATGTGTCAACTGCTTAAAAAAAGAAAGGGGAAAAGAGAAAAAAAAAGTAATGTTTATTGAAAGTGTTAGTGTTTAATTGTTTGATCAATCTTATATACCTATATTTATTAATCTAAACTGGTCTGATGATGAAAATAAGTAACATAACCATTGTTAAATTTAAATAAAAAATAATATTAAAAACATAAAAAATAAAATTTAAAAAATTAAAAAAAAGTCAACCAGACAGAAAAAGGAAAATGAAGCAAGCAAGCAAACAAACAAACAAAACAGAAATAATTTTAAAGATCCTCGAGTGTTCACAGAACTGACTAAGTCACAGCTTACACCTGTGCAGGGTAACCCGGCACATGCAGTAGGATTTGTACTGGGTGTCGCCACTGCTCTTGGCCTCTGTAGAGTCTAGGGCCAGTTTGCAGCCAGTAACTTTCTATGACCCTCAGTGGTTCACTCACTCCTTACCCTATTTGTCTCTGTTGATCTCTCTGGTGTTGCAGCACTTTCTGATAGAGACACTATAGGGTTACACCCAGTCCTATGTACACCTGGATTCTCCCAGTCCTTATACTCCGTCTTTTTCTCCATTCTCATTGGCATGTTTCTGAACTTTCAAACCACTCTCTGAAGGGAATGGTGGGTTGAGGTGCTGTGGGCTGCCTTACTGTTCCTGCCTCCACTGTGGAGTCAGCCGAAGATGGCTCAGTCCCACGTCAGGTCCTTCTGTGGAGAGAGTGTTTACCTCCAACTCATTGCTCCACCTCATGCCAAGGCTGCTTAAATCCTGTGCATAGGCACTCTTCTCTCAAGCCACTGGAAGTTGTGCTACCTTTACCGCTGCTACTGTGATACCTAACCTTGTTGTCCCTAAGGTTTCCAGTTAGCAGCTCATCTCTGGCACACAACACAACAACCACAAGCAAAACAAAAATGATGAAGGTGACAATCTCAGTGATCCATCAGGGAGGGTGGAGTTCCTTGATCACTCCCTGTGTGTGAAGGTGAAATTTGCCACCATGCTTCACCCTTCTGTTTGGAGGAAGGCGAAAGCACCAGGACACCTTTTGCCCTTAATCTATCCTGTGTGGCTCTAGTTAACTTACCTATTTCACCCTATCCATTTTCATTTTAATTTCACAGTATTATGGTTCTGCTTTACCAGTAGGTAGGTGTCCCACCAGTGGCCCTCTGAGCTGGACTGGTGTTTTATTAAGCCTTATGTCTATATGTTGTTTGATTTAAAGTCTCTTATTTCAGACTGATTTGACCTCAGGATGTATGTCCCTTCCTTTCTTCTAATTCCTTCCAATCAATTTTAGTTGGTTTTCTACAGTAGCTTTAATGTGGCCCCTCTTCTATTCAGCAGGTTGAATCTCTCCTCACTTGCAGCAAATCTTATATTGCCATGGCCCAAATTTTATAAAAAATTTATTCTGAGACATTTTTCACCCATTTGGAACAAAGAAATATTTTTCATTCCTGTGTTTCAGGATTTTCTAATTATTTTTATTCTTTACTTAGTTGGATTCCATTGCTGTGTAAAGGATCTTTGTAGGATTCCAGTCCTTTTAAATTGCTAATGTGTGATTTATAACCCAGAATGTAATTTATCTTGGTAAATTTCCATGTGAGATAGTGAAGAATTGGTTCTTCTGTTGTTTGACTACATTACAAATGTCAATTAGATAAAGTTGATTGATAGTACCTGCAGGTCAAGTCCATCTTTATTCATTTTCTGTCTGTTTGTTCTATCAGTTACTCAAAGAGAAGCACTGGAATCATTAAATATACTAATAGATTAGTCTACTTTTTTCAGCCCTTTCAACTCTTTCCCATGCATTTACATGCTCTGGTATTATGTGTACATGTGATAAAGTTTGTTATGTCTTATTTAGAAGTAAACTTTTTGTGCTTATATAATGTTGCACTTTTATTCCTTAAAATTTTCCTTATTTTTATCGCAACTGATACAGTCAGGGATTTAACTGACCTTGGCAGATGTAAAAGTTACATGTTTTATTATATAGGTCTTGCTTTAAGTTGGCCTTAACCCCCCAGGCGGAAAAGTTTAACCGTGATGAATAAAAGTAAAACCAGATGTATGCTGAGTTATAAAAGGGTCAAGTCAACAGCTTCCAAACATGTCAGTTCTTCTGATAATCCACTTATATTATGGAATATTGGACTATTCATACAATTACTTTCTGTTAGTTCAATGAGATGAAATATTTATACCAACAGTGTTTAGAAAAGTTATCATGTCTGCATCTTGTACTCTGAACAACTACTATGCAGACAACAGTATACATTGTATCAATTATTATGATTATCCTACTAATGTGTATTGAAACTGTCTCATTGTTATTTCTTATTAGAAGTAATAAAATTACAAAAAATACAGTCAGGCCCTTTTTACTTTAATTAATATTACCATGATATATCTTTCCTAATACCTTTATTTTTAACCATCTAGAATCTGTTTCTATAGCATGAGCATGTATTACAAGTTATTAGATACATTTAAAATTTGAAGCAAGAAGCAGGGGGAAAAATGGAATAAGTAGGCTAATATAGTTAATATAGAGTCCAACTTGTAAAAAAGATTTTTTTTGTCCTTTTGAGACAGGGTCTTGTTATGTAGTTCAGTTCAGGCTGGCCTTGAGCTCACTTTTGTAGACCAGGCTGGTCTCGAAGTCGCACTGATCCTCCTGCCTCAGCCTCCCAAGTGCTGGGATTACAGGTGTGCACCACCATGCCCAGATTAAAAAAGATTTTAGAGAGATCTTGCTTTTCTCTACTCCAGCATTTAAAGATACAATAAGAAATTGACCATCTGCATAACAGATCCTCACCAGACAGAGAATATGCTGGTGACTTGAACTTGAATGTCAAGCATGAAGACCTATGGGCAACAAATTTTGCTGTTGGTAAGTCACCCAGCGTAAAGTGTTGTTTGTGACAGACCAAATGGACTAAGCTACCAGAACTCTGAAAATATTTGAAGACTTATTAGGACACTTTCATTTAGTGGGAATTTCTAGAATGTGAAGACAAATAAAACTATATTTTGAATTGAAAGAAATAAAAATGTGAAAAAGGGTCATAGATCCTCTCTTGTGTACTTTCCTATCCAGCTACACCTTGGATATCACAAACTTCATCCAGTTTTTAATATTTGGGAGGGGTGTTGATGATGCTTAATTTTTTTTTACAGTGTTCTATTTATTCTTTTTTTTTTCCTTTTTTTTAGGAAAGGGTCTATAGGGTGTTCAGTGTCTCACTACTAGATAGGACTCAGTGATCAGCCTGTTTACAGCCTCCTAAGAGCTGGTATTACAGGCTCATGCCACCAGCCCAGTCTCAGTTACCATCTCAGCATGTGGGGGGTGGTGGTGAAAGGTACCGGGGATTGAACCCTTGGCCCCTGCACCTGCTTGCAGGTGCTTTAATCTGCTGAGGTATTTGGCCAGCCCTTGTAGACATTATTCATGGATCCCTTGATCTATCTGTTTGATGCCTTTCTGAATATATCTTAACAATTTAATGACAGCCCTATTTCTTAGCCTCATCTATGTTGTCCTGAAGTTTCTTTCAGCTACGAAGGCTGTCTGGCACTGAATGGGTCAGCTGCATGAAGAGGGGAGCTCTGTTCAGCTTTATTTTGTCCACTTAGATGAGATCAGTGAAGCTGTTGCTATTATGTCATGATGGCTGGGAGATAGCTCCACAGGCTAAGCAACTGCCATACAGGCCCAAGAGTCCCTGGTACACAGCGCAGCTCTGACACAGAAATCCAGCGTGGCGGCACACACCTGCAGTCACAGTGCTGGGGAGGCTGAGACAGGAGAACCACTACAAATCTGAGCTGCATAGTGAGACACTATATCAAGATTATATCATCAGAAATTTTAATGAAAATATAAAAATCATTTTTCCTTATTGGGAAAGCAATGGAGCTTTGCCATTATTCAGAACCACAACTGAATTCTTGAAATATACATGTAGCTGAGCTACAAGGCAGTGTTTGGAAACTATATTTATGTATCTATATTGATCTATCTTGGCATATAAATCAACATGTAAATATATATGTACAGGAGAAGTTCAGAGAAGAATAGGTGGGTCTCAGAATACAAAACATATTAAGGATTATCTAGAATATCTTACTTAATATTTATGATATTTGAGGGCAGACTCCATGTGGCTATGATTACACTTACAATAATTTCTCATTTTGTAGATGAGGACAATATTGGCTAAAATATTTTTTAAAAAGAATAGGCATTCATACAAAACAGAGATGCATTTGCATTTGCATATCTCTTACATCCACAGTTTGTTGGATGCAGAGGCTAGATAGAGCATTCAAGTATTTAAATCATAGTTAGATTTTCAATAACAGAAAATATAGTTTGAGGAAAGATGTCCCGATTCTCTGAAGTTTTGGAATGGCAGAGTAAGAAATTTGAACTTATTGAACTTATTGCTCAAGTCTACTGCAAGTTTAAAAATGACAATGACTTGAAGCATCTTTTTAGCAAGATTGATCTGACAGCAGAGTGTATTATAAATTGGGACTCTCAAACCATAGACAGGAATTACATTTAGAGAAATTTACAAACATCTTTGAAACATAGCTCTTAATATGCTATCAATATGAGGAGACCATTGGGGCAGAGCAATATTTTAGAAAAGGATTAAGGAGATATATAAAGCAAACTGTCTAAAATTATATAAATAGATACTAAACTATCACAGGGACTGGGGTTTGATCCTTGGTACGACATGTCACACTGGCCCTGTCCCCAGATGAGCTGAACAGGCAACTATGTCCAGACATGGTTACACATGCCTAAAATCCCAATGCTGGGGAGGCTGAAAACAGGAGAATCACTATGAGTCTGAGCTTCAGAGTGAGACCCTGAACCAAATACATAAATAAAAAAATAATAAAAAACCAAAATATCATAAAGCACAAGTTATCATTTTATAAGACATGTTATCATGTCCAGATGGAACCAGAAGCTTTGTGCTTGAAGCTAGTTGGAAGATTAATTAATATCTTTATGGAGGATTTGTCTTTCCCTTAATCCTTAGAATTCAGGGGGAGGGGCTGGCATGGCAAACCCAGGAATCAAACCCCTGACCCCTGTGCATGCATACAGGAACTCTAACCCTCTGAGCTATTTGGCTGGTTCTCAATCAATATTCTTTATGAATTGACAAACATGATATTATATGATAGCAACAGAAATAGACTTAAAGACAATACCAAAGTATTTCTTCCTTATCTCAGAGAACTGAGTCAGAATATTTACGATAAATTAGACTAGGCAATATGACTGTTTAACCAACACCTCATTTCAATTTTCCCTGGTCAAGATAGTCCCAACCATAAAATATTCTCTTGTTCTTACCCATCTAAAACATGTTACTAACATCAATGTTGAATGTACTAGAGAAAGGAAAAATCACATTTTTTTTTTATCATTCATTCATTGTGCTGAAAATTTCTCCTCTCTATTAGGCACATTTTTGCATTTGTAAACCTTAAAATATATGATCAAGTTTTGATAAAATAGTTCATGTTTTTTAAATAATAATTCAAATATAATAGTCAAATATACATTTTGACAAGAAGAGATTATGTGAACAACTCAGTCATGATTTTAAAATTTCTTTTTGTCTATATATTAAGAATTAAGAGCCGGGCGTCATGATGCACACCTGTAATCCCAGCACTTGGGAGGCTGAGGCAGGAAGATCAGTGTGAGTTCGAGGCCAACCTGGGCTCCAAAAGTGAGTTCGAGGCCAGCCTGAACTGCATAGTGAGACCCTGTCTCAAAAAGACAAAAAAAAAAAAAAAAAAAAAAAAAAAAAAAAAAAAAAAAAAAAAAAAAAAAAAAAAAAAAAAAAAAAAAAAAAAGGAATTAAAAAGTCAAACAGCCTGGCACATGCCTATAATCCCAGAACTTTGGGAGGCAGAAACAAGTTAGATCCAGCCTTGGGAAATTTAGCAAAATCTTATCTCTGAACCAAAGCCACTCTAATAATGTAGTTCAGTGTAAAAGTTCTGGGTTCAAATGCCAATACCCATAAGCAGGCCTGGAACTCAATGACATTGTTTTAATAATATTTTGCTTCCAAAATATATTAATATTAATAGAAATGGATATAAATAAGAGATAGGTTGATTTTACTGAGGCAATTACTCCTCAATGTAATTTTAAATTTACATCTACAGAAACTATATAAGTAGATATTCAAGAACAGTAGGATAAATGAAAAACAATACTTAATTATCAAATAATACTTACAATTTTATTTACTAATTACATGATAACAAAATTTCCACAAGTGTAATTTGCATTTACATTCATGTAAAAATCTAGGTAAGAATAAATCCTATCCATGCTCAATTTGGAGTCTGGCCAGACCATGCTTGCAGGTGTAGTGCAAGTCCGAGAACCAGGCTTTGGAGCGTGCATGCTCCATGAAATGCTGTAACAAGAGTGAGACCGCGGCGAGGAGGACACAGGAGAACAAGTGCTAAACAGCAGAAGTAAAAGACATGCCAATTATAAGTCATTACATTTCAATTATAACCTTTAATGTAAATGGACTCTGTTCTCCAATGAAAAGAAATAGACTGGCAGAATGGATAAGGAAGCAAAGTCTAACAATATTCTGTATACAAGAAACACACTTAACTCATAAAGAAACTCATAGGCTAAAAGTTAAAGGTTGGAAAACAATACTACATGCCCCAGTACCTCAAAACAAACAAACAAACAAACAAACAAAAACCACATGGGTAGCCATCCTGTTTGCAGACAGTCTAAACTTCAAATCAGCTCTACTTGATCTTTTATAGG
Source organism: Myocastor coypus (assembly GCA_004027025.1). Classification (NCBI taxonomy): domain Eukaryota; kingdom Metazoa; phylum Chordata; class Mammalia; order Rodentia; family Myocastoridae; genus Myocastor; species Myocastor coypus. The sequence continues at coordinate 14,743 of PVJA010008379.1, forward strand.
AACACACCCCAGAGTGGAGCAAGAGTTTCAGGTACAACATAATTAACAAGAGCACACCAGTTTCAAAACATTTAACAGAGGATTTTATTAAGTTTCCCCTGTGTAGTCTCCAGTGGAGACAAGAAACAAAGAAGATAATAAATGAAACTAGTGAATTGGCTTTTTTACGTACCATAAGAGATAGCAGAATTTCAAGAGCTCAAAGATCTTTCCCCACACTATTAGGTGTGAAAATGTTTCTTTAAGATACTAAGTTCATCTGTGCATAGTGAAAAGTTGTCTGCAGGCCCTGCATGAATGTTCTAAGGCAGTTATTATTCAGTTCATCATAGAGTATTTAATGGAAAGAGTAACATCATAGAGATCTCCGGTTTTACAAATGCTATAAAGTCCTTCACATCACTGAGGGCAAATTAACACAGGTGAACCATTAGTGGTTTTTCTGAGACTGTGAAACTGTCCAAAATTCAAGAAAGACAGCTTCACTGGATAGGTATTTTTATACAGGGTTAATCATCAAGTTTATACTCTATTAGTGAAACAGAAAATATTAGGGTGGATATGATTAAAGAGTAAAAGATCATAAAGCCTGGCAAGTGCAAGGTCCCAAGTTCAATCCCCGATACCACAAAAATAAAATAAAATATAAATAAATAAACAAACAAAAGATCAAAAAGATAGGTAAAATGTAAGTCAATAAATTTCATTACATGCTAAATAGAATTTCTCAGAAAAAATGACTTAAAAATACTTAACCTAAGTATAATGAACCCATATTGAAATGATAGAAAATTACAGTATATAGTACTTTAGAAAGCTAAAAATAATTTCCTGTTTTTCAGTATCAATTACACATTTTAGTTCTTCAAATGGGAAGAGGAATGAGGAAAGGAGGGGGGGAAAGGTGTAAGGAAAATGAAAAAAGAGAATAGAAGAAAAAATTGTAAAGAAAAATGCTTTAATAGGTAAGGAGAGGGCCCGGCAGGATGGCTCAGTGGTCTAAAGCGCCTGCAGACGGCTGCAGAGACTGTAGTTTGATCCCCAGCACCACATGCTGCGCCAGCCCTGCCCTCAGGGCAGGCTGAGCCAGTCATGAAAATGAATAAACAAGCAAAAGTTCTGAAACAAGAAAAAAAAAAAAAGTTTAAAAAATAAGTAAGGAGAGGAAGAGGGTTTGGATGGAAGGGACAGGGTTGAGGAAAAAGGAAGAATCTATATATCATACACAGGGAGAATATATATATATGTGTATAAATATACATATATATACATATATACATATATCACAATGTACCAATGAAATTACTTTAAAAATGAACAGAGAAAAATTTTAAATTGAGCACAAAATAAAATATCATCCCTGGGGAAGGTTTTCACAGGCATTGCTTAATTATGAATTAAGATCTGATGCCACTTTTGATTGCAGAGTGATGCTCCTACCATAATCTATATTTTACCCTTCTCATCCGATTTGAGCATTTCACATTTCTTTGAAAAGTGTTGTATTGTTTCAGTATTTGATAGACTTTGTATGTTATAAATATAATGGAGCTCACAGAGAACAAGCTGAAATTTAAAAGAAAAATTCAAGTCATGAACTTTCTGATCTAGGTGAGCAAATGAAGATTTTATACTTTTAGTGAATACTCTTTCTATGTATTTTCTGAACTCTTTTTTCCTAATAAATAAAAATGCTTAGACAGCTGGATTTGTTTAGATGCATTGCTCCTGTTGCAGTTGGGTGGTAAAAATTAGCAGTAAGGAAGGGCCTTCTTTTCATGTTTAACTGGCCTATCTGAGAAACACTGGAGACTAAGTTTGCCATCCCTTGTTATTTCTACTTTTAACTGACAGATTGACGTTTACCTGGTTTATCCATTCCCATCTTTCTACTTAACATGGAAACCACTTGCATTTTCTCTTGTTCAATTCCATTTTGTTTCTTAGCTTCTTTTCTAGTAGAACAGTTAAGCATTAGCGACACCTTAACTTAATGAAGAACTGTCCAGGATTAGGAAAAAGATAGGTCTGGATGTTTCTGGGTGGGCGATGGAGGTCTAACCTGGAAGACCAGATCTGGTGTGCAGTCCCTTCCCTGCTGCTGCTGTTTCCTGTGCTCTGCTTCCTGGTTGCTATGAACTTGACAGCTTTGTTTCCTCCTTTCCTTCAGCCGTGACATCCTGCCTTGGATCCAAGCTACCATGGACTCTGAAACTGTGAGGTCAACTAAACAACTCTCTTTTAAATTCCAGGTGTCAGGCATTTTGTCCCAGCAGCAGAAAAGCTACTACATCTAGAACTCATAGAATCTACATAACTCCTTTTATCAAGCACTTTTTGCTGTTCTAGACTGTATCAAATTGTGTTGATATTCTTAGTTTCTTTCCTCAGGTATCCATTTCATTGAAAGAAGCTGGGTCTTCATAATCAATTTCAGTGTCACCTATGATTTCCATTCAGGGTGCACCTTGATTTTGGCTGTCCCCTGCCATCTTGTCACCAGCCTGAGATACATTCATTGTAGTTCTTTCTTTCCTCAAACTAGAACTCATTCTTTTCACTTTTAGTATATAAATTTTACTAAAATTATGCCTTTTCTTTTCATTCTTCATTACTTCTAAGAACTTATTACACAACTGTCAGTTTCAATTTATAAACCAGGATCTTTTTTGGCTTACCCAAAATCCAACTGTCAAAAATTTTACTAAGTATAATTACTTTAAATTTTGTAAAAATATATTTTTTATAGTTACTGTAGCTGTGCCATATTTTTTGTACTGAGGACCAAACTCAGTACCGTTCACTGTTTGTTTTAGAAAGATCCAAGTATTCTTTCACATGGTTTCAATGTTCTTTTAAATAAGAAGTTATATAAAAGCAGCATGGTGATGTGGCTGTCATCACTGATTCATTGAGAAAAAAAAAGTAGACTATCACAGAAAGAAAAACAGACTTTGATCCAGACTGAACTAGGTTCAATTTTAGCTTTACAACTTCCTAACTAAAGCATTTCTGGATTTTTCTAAGTACCATTCAGTATCTTCATTCATAAATTGTGGATAACAAGTGCCCACTTTGTGAAACTGTCAGAAAAAACTGACTGACATAATGTATCTACAGCTCCACGTTGAGTCTCTAAGCAAAGTAAAATTTTAACAAAGCCTGTCACCATGTGATCAACCTGGAGCAATGTAATAGGGACAGTTTAGCAGAGGCTCATTTCCACATGAAAAGGAGAGGTCTAAAAGATGGGTAGAAAATGAAAAAAAGACTCTCATTTCATAATTACTGTATCACAAATGACTTTTGGATGGCATATCTTTGAGCATAAAAATTTTAGAAATTACTGACATAATTTATAAATTTATAAGTTTTCTAAGAGAAAGAAAAAATAGACAAGGGCACTTCCTGCTCGACTTCCAGTCCCAAACCCATCTGGCCTGCGTGCTTGCAGGGTAAAGACCCTCGGCTGGCCTCCTTTTTTCTTTCAGCTCCTCCTGAACGCATCTGGAATCTCGTCTGGCAACCCATCTGGCCTGCAAGCCTACCAGGACTCCTCAACTCCAGAGCTCCATCTCCACCCACAGTCCTGACCCATGGGGCCTCACAGCAGCCAGAATCCTGAGCTCTGACAGCAGCCAAGCACTTCTGGAGGAGAACACTTGGGGGATACAGACCAAACTCCCATAGACACTAACAGCATAACTTCACCAAAGTGCAGAGATTACTTCCATACAAAATGATAGCGACACGGAGTAAGATGCAATCTCAGGGCCTGAGTCCACCCAAATCAAATACAGGAGACACTACCATGGAAGAAAACGGGAACCATGCAGGAAAAAAAAAACAAAACAAAACAAAAAAAAAAAACAAAAAAACTCTGAATTGGTAGCATCTGAGGTAGACAGACAAGTGAAGTAATGCATAGAGCAACTCAGATCAGAGATAACATCTCCAGTAAAAAAAAAAAAAAAAGTGCTTCAAAGTGGAAAAACAGCTGGAGAAACGTATAGAGGAAACCATAGCAGAAATAATATCTGAAGCTAAGAAAGACATGTCTACATTAATAGCATCCAAACTAGGGGAACAACTACAGAAAGGTAGAGAGGAGAACAGAACAGAAATAATATCGGAGAGAGAAAGGATAACTATAATGAGAGACTTCAATACTACTAAAGAAGACATTGATAAAAAATTAGAGGAGAACAGAAAGATGATAGATTCCCTGATGGAGCAATATAGGAAAGAAATAGATCTCATGAAACAGTTTCAAAACGACATACAAGAAAATAAAATCTCAATCACAAGTTGGCAGAACCATATGAACAAAAGTGAAGATAGAGTTTCAGATCTTGAAGACACAGTTGCAGCCAGTGAAAAAGTAAGAAAGTATCTCTTAAAAACAACTAGGATGCAGGAAGAAATAATTCAACATCTGCAAGATGTTACAAAAACGAAAACTGTGAGATTAATAGGAATCAATGAGAAAGAAGGAGTCAATACAAATGATATAAAAAGAAAGGCAATAGCAGAAAATTTCTCAAATATGAGAAAACAAGTGGACATTCAGTAACTGAAGCATACAGAACTCCAAATAACATCAACTCAACTAAAAACACACCTAGACATATAATAACCAAGATACGAGAAATCCAACAAAAGAATAATATACTAAAAGCTGCTAGAGAAAAGAAACAGATCACATTTAAAGGAAAACCCATTAGAATAATGGCAGATTCCTCTTCACAAACCATGAAGTCAAGAAGAGCATGGAGCAGAGTGCTTCAAGTCCTCCACGAAAACAAATTTCAGCCCAGACTACTATACCTGGCAAAACTCTCCTTCAAGTACGAGGGAGAAGTGAAATATTTCCACGACAAGGAACAACTAAAGAATTTCATGACATCAAAGCCAACACTACATAGTATTCTAACAAATATTTCAGAGAGGGACCAAAATGACCAGAGTTTAACAAATGAGAACAGAAAGATCCCACCAAATAGGGTAACCAACTAAACATAGGAGAAAAATATGGCAAACAGTAGCAAATAAAAGTCATGTCATTCATAAGTCAATACGTTTCAATTATGACATTAATGTAAATGGACTCAATTCTCCAATTAAAAGAAGTAGACTGTCAGAGTGAATAAGGAAACAAAGCTCAACAATATGCTGTATACAAACACACTTAACTCATAAAGAAACTCACATGCTTAAAGTTAAAGGCTGGAAAACAATACTACATGCTCCAGTACCTCAATAAAAAGCAGGGGTAGCAATCTTGTTTGCAGACAGTCTAAACTTCAAACCAAGATTTATCAAACGAAATAAAGAAGGTCACTACTTTTGGTTAGGATAAAAATTCATTAAGAAGAGGTAACACTCATACATACATATGCACTGAACACAAAAGCAGCAGGTTCTATAAAGCAAACCTTAATGGACATGAAAAATCTCATATCCAATACCACAATCTTACCAGAAGACCTCAACACCCTATTATCCGAAAAAGATAGGTCAACAGACAAAAAATTAGCAAAGAAGTAGCAGAACTGAATTAGAACTTGGAACAAGTGGACTTAGTGCATATATACAGAGTGTTCCACCCAACCACTTCAAAATACACATTTTGGGGGCTGGGGAGATAGCTCCATGGCATAAGTACCTGCCTGGCAAGTACAAGGTTGTGAGTTCAAATCCTGGTCCCACAAAAAAAATACACATTTTTTTCAGCTTCACATGGGACATTTTCTAAAGTAGATCACATATTAGTCCATAGATCATGCTTAAGTATATGCAAGAAAACAGAAATTATCCCATGTGTGTTATCTGACCACAGTGCAATCAAATCGGAAATAAATGACGAAAGAAACCATAGGAATTCCAGGACTACATGGAAACTAAACAGCACTCTTCTCAACAACCAATGGGTCACAGATGAAAGTAAAGAAGAAATAAAACAGTATCTACAATTTAATGAAAATTCAAACACAACCTACCAGAATTTGTGGGATGCAATGAAAGCAGTTCTTAGAGGGAAATTTATACTTCTGAACTCACATATTAAGAAAATAGACTGGGAACAAATAAACAAACTTACGTAGCACATAAACCAACTAGAAATGGAAGAGCAAATGAAATCCAAAGCACAAAGGTGGGAGGAAATTATAAAGATTAGAGCAGAAATCAATTCAATTGAGACAAAGAAAACAATACAAAGAATTAATGAATCTAAAAGCTGGTTCTTTGAAAGATTAAATAAGATTGATAAGCCCCTAGCTAACCTCATCAAAAAGAGGAAAGAAAGGACTCAAATTCAACCAATAAGGAATGAAAAAGGTGAAATTCCTGCAGACCCAGCAGAGATACAGAGGATCATAAATAGTTACTTTGAGAATCTTTACTCTCACAGAATTGAAGACACAGATGAAATGCACAGATTACTAGAAAAGTACAAATTACTAAAACAGAATGAAGAAAATATTAGATCTCTCAATAATCCAGTAACAGCCAATGAAATATGAAATGTAACAAAAAGCCTACCAACAAAGAAAAGTCCGGGACCTAATGGATTTACTACTTTATCCTACAAGAAATTTATAGAAGTCATAACCCCATTACTCCTCAGACTCTTCAGTGGAACTGAAAAGAAAACAATTCTTCCAAAATCATTCCTAGAGGCAGGGATTACACTAACACCAAAACCAGAAAGAGATGTAACTAAAAAAGCAAACTACAGAACAATTTCTCTCATGAACATAGATGCAAAAATTCTCAATAAAATCCTTGCCACATGACATACAAGATCATCAAGAAGATTATACAACACGACCAGGTAGGATTCATTCCAGGAATGCAAGGATGGTTCAATATATGGAAATCTATAAATGCAATACACTGTATCAATAGAGCCAAGACCAAAAATCACATGATTGTCTCAATTGATGCCAAAAAGGCATTTGACAAAGTCCAACACTCATTCATGCTCAAAGTCCTACAGAAAATTGGAATAGAAGGCCTCTACCTCAATCTGATAAAAGCCATCTACAACAATCCAACAGCTAGCATAATTCTAAAGGGGGAAAAACTGAAGTCTTTTACTGTCAAATCTGGTAGAAGAAAAGGATGTCCCCTATCGCCACTCCTATTCAATATAGTTCTGGTATCATTAACTACAGCCATTAGACAACAAAGGCAAATAAAAGGAATAAGATTAAGTAAAGAAGAAGTAAAACTATCACTATTGGCAAATGACATGATAATTTACTTGGAAGACCCAAAGAACTCCACCAAGAAGCTACTGGAATTAATACACAAATTCAGTAGCATAGTAGGCTACAAAGTCAACACACAAAAGTCAATAGCATTCCTCTACACAGATAACAAACACACTGAGAGAGAAATTAGAGAAACAGTACCCTTTATGATAGCGCCAAAGAAAATGAGATACTTAGGTATTAACCTAACTAAGGAAGTAAAAGACTTTTTCAATGAAAACTATAGTACTCTGAAAACAGAGATCCTAGAAGATTTCAGATAATGGAAAGATATTCCTTGTTCCTGGATAGGAAGAACCAACACTGTGAAGATGGCCCTCCTCCCCAAACTTTTATACAGATTTAATGCAATTCCTATCAAAATACTATCAACATACTTCACAGACCTGGAGAAATCACTCCTAAAATTTATTTGGAATCAAAAAGACCTAAAATTGCAAAGAAAATTCTAGGCAACAAAGTTAAGGCAGGAGGCATTGCATTTTCTGACCTGAAGTTATACTATAAATTTACAGTAATAAAATCAGCGTAGTACTAACAAAAAAACAAACCTGAGGATCATTGGAATAGATTAGAAGATGCAGGAGCAGATACAAACACACTCAGCCACCTTATCTTTGACAAAGGGGCCAAACATGCTTACTGGAAGAAAGATAGCCTCTTTAACCAATGGTGCTGGAAAAATTGCCTCTCTACATGCTGAAAACTAAAACTTAACCCTAGTCTCTCACCATGCACTAAACTAAAGTCTAAATGGATTAAAGATCTAAATATTAAAAGAGAAACATTAAATCTCCTGAAAGAGAAAGTGGGATAAATTCTTAAAGACATTGGTGTGGGGAAAAAAATTCATGGACAAAAATTAAAATGCACGTTTAACACTTGAAAGCATCAACCAATGAGACCTTTTCTAATTGAGAAGTTTTTACACGTGAAAAGAAATTATCAACAGAGTGAAAAGACAACCTACAAATTTCGAAAAGTTTTTAATAAGAACTCAGACAAAGGTCTTCTATCTACAATCTATAAAGAACTGAAAACCATTAGGGTCTGAAAATTCAAAGATCCAATCCAAAAATGGGCATCTGAGATGACCACACACTTCTGAGAGAAAGAAATTCAGCAAGCCTATAAATACATGAAGAAATGCTCCACATCGCTAGCCATCTTGAAATGCATTAAAACAACACTTAGATACCATCTCACCCCAGAAAGAATGTCTATCATAAGGAAATCAACCAGCAATAAATGCTGGAGAGGTTGTGGAGAAAAAGGAACCCTTCTGCACTGTTGGTGGGAATGCAGATTGGTGCAACCACTATGGAAAGTGGTGTGGAGGTTCCTTAAAAAACTAGAATTGGAAATCTTGTTCAATCCAGCTATCCCCCTGCTGGAAATTTTCCCAGTGGAACTGAAAACATAATTCCATAGCATTATCTGTGCACCTATGTTCATAGCGGCCCAATTTGTAATAGCCAAATCTTGGAAACAACCAAAATGCCCATCATTTGAAGAATGGTTAAAAAGATGTAGTATTTTTATATAATGGAATATTAGTCAGCTATAATGAATGATAAACTGGAAGAGTTCATATATAAATGGATGCATACTGAGAATATAGTCATAAGTGAAATAAACTAGACCTACATTTGTAAATATTACATAGTCTCCCTAGTATAAGAAATCTAAACAAGAAATAAAAACGGAAAGACATAACACAGCTGAATGGAAATCAAAGATTTTTGAAGCAACACTAAAACTACGCTTGGAATGCATGTCATTCGGGACTTTCAGACGTGTGCTGCTTCTACTGTAAACTCAGTTATTGCTATACTCTTTCTCAGGTAAATGATTGGTTAACAAAAAGATAAAAAAAAAAGTGTATCAGTTGAGAATAAGAGACTAGGCAAAATACCACAGGCTTTACAGGCTACAATTTTGTACATCCTTAGATTTCTAAATGTCTATGTAAAAATGTGTAACTGCTTTTATCACAGTCTGTAGGGATTTATTAGAATATCAGTGATTGAAGGAAAATATGAATGTCAAGCTAAGTCTAAGACATGATATTTAGAAAGGTTGAGCTCAATTACCTATGTTATGAAGTAACTGTATCATGGAGCTTTTCTGCTGGAGGGTTGAGAATGTAAGTTAACAGACCAAAAATTGGAGAAAAAGAAGGGCTATGAGGATAGGAATCATTTTGGCTGTAACCCCTCAAGGTCAGTGAGGACTCAGGACATAAGAGAACCTGTGTTGTAACATCCTATAACTTATGGGTTTCCCAAATTTTCTGATCAAGGAGATTATGGGACCTCAGAGGAAAGGGATAAGTGAAGTATAGTCTGCCTAGGGAGAGCCACTTGGGGAGAAAACGTTCTCTTAGGCTTTCACAGAGAGCAAATTGGTCAAACATTGGTCATGACTCATCTCGATGGCTGACATTGACAACTGTTCTGCAAAGCACTGCATATGGTTCCAAAGTTAATCCTGAGGAGATTTGACTGTGGAAAGTACAAACGATGAAAGCTTTGTTAGACAAGTCTTGCTTTAGCTTACACTTGATCACCCAGCAGAAAAGCTTAATTACGAGGCATAAAACGCAGAGCTAGATTAGTACGATGAGCTGAAAGAGGCTTAATTCAACAGCCTTCAACATTGCCAGTTTCATTGGTAACCCACTGCAATTATGAAACATTGGACTATGTATACAACTACTTCCTCCTAGTTCAAAGAGAAGAAAACTTTTTCTTCTCTTCTTTTTCTCCTTCTATTTTTTTTCCTTCGGAACCAATATCAATTAGAAAATTTGTCACATCTGAACCCTGTGCTCTGTATAACATTTGTGAGGATAACAATATGCAGTGTCTCGACTACTGCAAATGTGCTACTAACATGTTTTGAAGCTCTCATATTTTTATCTCTTATCAAAAGTAATAAAAATTAAAATTGTTAAAAAAGAAAAAATAGACAAGATAATGAACAACACTTTGGGAAATAATTTGGAGGAATTTTGAGAAGCAAATAGATATGCAAGTACTAACAAATCAACAAAAAATATAGTGCATCACATTGAATGGGAAATAAAGAAAAAAGTTTGCTTTGAACAGCAGAGATATTTAGAGGAAACCATATTTAAAATTAATAATTATAATGCCAGGCATGGTGACACATACCTGTAAACCTGGAACTGAGGAAGCTAAAGCGAAAGGATCAATAGAATTTGGAGTTTACCCTGAGCTACAGTACGGGATCTAAACCAGTCTACACTATATAGTGAGACACTGTGTCCACAAAAAGTAAGTTAAATTAAATACACTGTTTGTTATTTTATTGAAATTTTAATATTTTCACTCAACACTATTTAATGTGTTATAATTAATTAGCCTGTCATGGATTAATGAAATGCAGATTTAATGTCACAGTAACTTTAGTGTTGACTCATAATTATAGGATGTTTATGACTTACTTCAAATTTTTTTATTTTTATGGGTATTATTTTGAGATAATTTTACTAAGGGAAAATATACAAGGAACCATTACTTATATTTAGTTTCACTGTTCATTGTAAACACCTGCAATAGAGGTACTTAGAGTGTCTTTCACACCTATATTTATGTCTTGCTTCTTATTAATAAATAGCACATGAAATATGCTCACAACAAATAAAATATTAGGAAAATTATACCATGTACTATAAGGACTCAGTATGAGAGATGAGTAATCAACTGTGAAATACATAGTAAAGCATACTGTGATCATGTATAATGGATCACAGTAGTAACAAAAATGTGAATTTGTGAGAACAAACATAGGAGACCTTGTGAAAGTTTATCAATATTATGTATGAAAGTTTTATAGCTTTGAGTTTGTTTTCTTTTAAACACCATGTGCTGTTTTGATACATTTGGGATACTCAAGTCAAGTCCAGACATTTATCTAGGTCACTTGTCATTTTTTTATGATGGAGACAATGAATCCTTTCCCTTAGCTCTTTGAAATATACAGTACAATATTCATTATTTGCGCCAACTATTGTTCTGCAAAGTTGCAGCACTTGCACCAACATTTACATTCTCAGAAATGGAAGGAATAACAGAAATATATCCTGTATTTAATCTTAGCTGAGAAAATGGAACCAGTAACAGGTTTTGTGAGCTGATGACTATGACATTAATAACTTGAAATCAACTGTGGTGGGAATATTTATCATTATAGATATTGATAAAATATTATACATCAAGGCTTCTGGTTCGCTGGAGTGCCAGTTATTAAATATTTATCATCACACAATTGGATAAGAAAGTTATATTTACTGGACTTTACTTAAATAATAAGTACAGTGTTACTCATGAGACAGAGTCTCAGCATATTTTGGCAATTCTATTTTTAAAATGCATAATATGTTTATAATAGATATGGCACATGGTCTTAGAGAGCAAATCCATTTTTTTTGTTAATAATTCTCATTTTTTTCATTTGTTGGCTTATTCAATCCTGTGTTATTATAATAGAGTATCACAATGGGAAAACTATGATGACAATAAATCATCTCTCACAGTTTTGAAGGTAAGTCTAGTACCACAAAGTGGCATCTGGTGGAGAACTGGATACATCTAAGAGTAGTATTGTGGAGCAGAAAGCTGTCGGCGGTGATTCCTGCCTGTAATCCTGGACCTTGGGAAGCTGAGGCAGGAGGATCATCAAAGTTGAAGATCAGCCTGGGCTACTTAAAGAATTCAAGGAGTGTGAACTACATAAGGAGATCCAGTGTACAACACATAAAATATAAAAGCAAAAGGTAAAAGAAGAGCACAACCCAAAGGATGCAAAGCTCATTCTTTAACATCCAACTACTTCTAACACAATTAAGCCACTTATGAGAAGACGACACTAATTTATTATGACCTAATCACCTCTTAATATGTTCTACCTTTTGCTATTGTTGTCTTGAAAATTAAGTTTCCACAAATTATCTTTAGGGGACACAATCAAATATAATAATTACATAGCTAATCTTCATTAAATCATCATTTTAAAAGGGCACACTGTTTTGAAAAAGGTCAGTGATAATTTTATTTTATATATTTTTCAGTTATTTCATTATACATAACTGAAACTCATACAAAATATTGCAGGATAAATACAGATGTTAAAACAGTGTAATGAAGCAAATTAGTATATCTGTAATCCAACAGATTTTTTTATGAATAAAGCAGATAAAAATGTAATTCTTTAAAGGAAGTAGCCAAATAGTAATTGTAATTTTATAAGCTATAGTCTTCAAAGCAAATAGTCTGAACTCCTTCTTCTGTTATGTTAAATATTTGATCCTTCTGCCACATAACTTCCAGTTTTCCTCTCCCCACCTCTAGCATGAATATTTACTGTTTTATTCTCTATCTCTGCATATTTTTAAAATATTCAACATGGAAGGAAATTAAAGCAACTTTTTTTAAAAGCAGCTATTAAAGAAATTGATAGCTCAGTTTCTGAAAGAACTATAAATCACAATTTCAAAAATTTCAGATTAAAAATATATTCTCTTGTAGAGATCTCACTCTGAGGAACAGCATTTTGTTTCTTAAAAGAAAGTGCAGGCTCTTAGTTTACCTACACATTCATTTCCATTAGGAAAACAGCATAAGGTAAAAGTGCTCTATTTAGTATATAGTTACATATGTTACAAATTTTCTAAAGTAAACTACTACTACTTCATTTCAGCATTCTAGCACCTGTAATTTTACTTTAAAAGTAACACTAACTGCATCTGTGCAATAACTAGGAAGTTTTTCTAGGAAGAAAAATCTTAGTCAATACTTGTGTTTACGAGAAATATTCACACAGACTTCAGTAGAATTGGACCGCCTTGTCCTTTGAAAATGTAGCAGTTAACAAATTTGTTAAATTCTCATCTAGCTTGAGTTTTGAGGACTGCTACCTAACTTGTCTAATGAAAGTATCGGTTGCCATCTGCTCAACTACAAAACTTTAGAGAATACATGTGGCCAGAACAGCAGTTATTCATACAAGATGAAGACTGTTATAGAAGTCTATAAATTAGAAGACACAAAAGTTATGTTTTTAAAATAAATGTAAACATTTACATTATTCTCTCTTTACTGCCCATACTTAGTTCTAAAGCATCCTCTGCTATGATGGTAAATGCTGTCAGTTTGCAGCAGCCTTTGCAATCAATGGCAAACTCTGATGCATTGGTTTTCTAAACTTCATTCATTTCTTTCTCTCCCTTTTCTCTTGCACTTCCCATTTTAAAATACATTATATTCTGAATACTCTTTTGGTGTTCCTCCCCTATAATTCCACTCATGACTATGCCAATAGAAGCAATCTCATGCTTAGTATTCATATTAAGGCTTCTTTTTTTAAACTTGAAGTAGTTTAGTAAATGTAGACCTTGTAGACTGCTTTAACAGAAGTATCAGAAACAACTTATACAAAACAAGCATTACTACACTTTAGGCTAAGAATGCTAAGATTGAGGCAAGAGTGGAGTTGATATCTAATAAGGGATTTTCCCCTCAATGGAGGCTTCATTCTGCATCTTTTGGCATAAAAGGCAAATAATCTCCCTTGAGTCTCTTTTACAAGGATTTTAATTACCATAATGAAGCCTCCATCCTCATAACTGAGTCATTACTTTGTAATCCTGTCCTACTGATCATTAGGATTCCAGTATGGATTTGGGGTTGGGAGAAACAAACATTCAGATAGTACAATAAGTTACCCAGGTAAATATAGGTAGTCGAAGTCAGTAGCTCTTAAAAATTGCAAAATATTTTGTAGATGAAATCTTTAACTCAAATCAATTTTGTTCTACTATACAAATGGATCTCTCAATATTGTTATAAAATGTTTGATGTGATTCCCTTCGTCATAACATCTGTATGATATAGTTTTCTGTAACAGTCCCATTTTACACATAGTCTGAGATATAAGCAATATAAGTATTTCTTTCAGTCAATGAAGAAATATAGGATAATTCAAAACCAGAAATTTGGCTCCTGAAATCATTTCAAAACTCAGCTTGTTTAAATCACCTCAAAGAGTAGATTATCTTATGCATTTTAGAAATAGTACATGTCATAAGCACAAAATAAGCAACACAAATGGACATGTGATTAAAATGCATTTGACTGAGTTAAAATGTGGAGTGATGCAATCTAATCTATGAAAAGAATAAAATCTCAAAGCAGGGTCTGACTTAAAAATGAGAAATCATATTTCAAGCTCTAAATTTCTTAATCTGATGATGATCTCAAGCAATTCACAATGACAGCATTGGATCCAAATCCTGCTTAGGCTTGGAGAGGACAAGGAAAAGGGCGAATGTTTAGAAACACCTGGTCTTAGGCAGGGAGTTTCTACTAAAGAGATTTGTGATTTGTGCATCTATTAATGTGAGCCTTTAGAAAATCAAGCTTATTGCCACACAGGCAGAAGAGGCGAGGATTTTTTTTTTAATTTCTGGAGAACAGAAGTAGCCTAGATTGGTACTTATTAAACTCTGAAGCCTGCCCAGTATTAAACATATTTCAGTTGCAGATTGGTCATGTTCTGTGAACACTAGCATTTCATAAGCTAAATTTTCCAAAAAGATATTCAAGTCAGCTTTCTATTGCCCCACTCCTACATGACTATATCAGGAAGAGTCAAAGGACGGTTTTAGAAAGATTCTAAGAAGACATTAAAGAGCAAGATCAATAAGCACATAATATAAACTCAGAGGGAAAAGAAACAGTGTAGAAAAAATTCTATGTAGGAAGTAGAGCTCATATGTTCATTGAGATAAAAGCATATATTTCAAACTTGAAATGAGAGTTTGTCCAGGGTACTTGATATCTGACAACCAAGCATACTAGAAAGAGAGAAAATGAAACAGTGGGAAAAATCATAAAGTATTGTTAGAGAATTAATGAGAAATGTAAGATCTATGTTTCCATTAAAACATAACAATGAGAACGATTGTGTAAATATTTTCATTTAATTTTATTTACACGCATTACAAAATTTCAGCATATACAGAATAAAATAAAAATCCCAGGAGGCTGAGGCAGGAGGATCAGTGTGAGTTCGAGACCAGCCTGGGCTACAAAAATGAGCTCAAGGCCAGCTTGAGCTGCATAGCAAGACCCTGTCTCAAAATGACAAAAAAAAAAAAAAATCCCGAAAGCACCAAGTCAAAAGAAATGAGGACATAAAAGGAAATAGGAATTGCAATATAATCAGACTTCTCAGGAGTAATTTGAGATATCAGAAGGCAGTGAAATAATACATTGAAAAATTTCTAAATAGAATTTTATAATTGGCAAAACTACAAACACACAGGAGAGTAGGATAGATTTCTATATTGAAAGGATGAGAAGAGAAAAAAATGAGTACAAGAGAGCAAATGTGCATCTTGTATTATGGGACTTCAGTAGGGAAAAACAAAATACACATGTAGCTCAGTGATGGAGCACATTTATCATGCATAGTTTGGTCCCCAGGCACTAAGAATGGTAGAAAGGAAGGAAGGAAGGAAGGAAGGAAGGAAGAAAGAAAGAAAGAAAGAAAGAAAGCAAAAAAGAAAGAAAGAAGGAAGAAAGAAAGAAAGAAAGAAAGAAAGAAAGAAAGAAAGAAAGAAAGAAAGAAAGAAAGGACACAAAGAACGCAACAAAGACAAAAGAGCTGATATATAGGATATTTTTCTCAACAATCATCTATTTTTACTGATCAGGTGTGACCAGCATTGAAGCCATTAATAATGTATTTACTGTTTGTGTTCTGAATCTGCCAAAAAACACATTGGTAACTGCTTCATTCTTTGTTATACATGTTTATAGCACTTTTACTGAGATGAAATTTCTACTTTTCTTTCAATATTTCTAGGGTAAAACCTTGTTTTTGGATTAGTGATATGGCTGTCTTATCAAACAAGGACCAATTTTTTATTATGATCTAGGTATCAGGTTACATATAAATCTCTCTAACGTATAATTTGACATCTAATTAAGGAGATATGAACTTATTTGAGAGTCAAAAGTATCTTGGATAGCTTTGGTGTCTTTATTAGTTAAAGTTTTCCATAGAAAACAAATCAAAAGAACAGGCAGAGGAAGATCCTGAGGGACTGGCTCTCAAGATTGCTGAGACTGATAAGTCTTATTCTGCCATCTGCAATGTGGTAATTCAGAAAAGTCACAGCACAGCTCAATCTAGAGTGAAGCCTTGCCAACAGGCAAGCTTATCAGATCAATATATGTCCAAGGGCAAGAGAAATCCAATTTTCTCACTCAACACTCAGGAAAAACAAGGGGTAGGTTCTCCTTTCCTCTGCTTTTATTTCAAGCCCTTATTAGGATAGTGCCCACTGACACTGAGGGAGATAATTTCCTTTGGTGAGAACACTGACTTCAAACACTCATTTCATCTAGAAACACCATGGAGACAACCAGAAACAATGTTTATCTAAAGACCTGGCACCATGTGATCCAGCCATTTTGACACAGAAAACTACACCTCTCAACATTCTGATGGTGTATTTTATCTTTTTGTGTAGAAGATTTTACCTCATAGGTTCGATTACTATTCTACTGATAGACATGATTAAGTTTTAAGATGTTTATGTTTTGACAAAAAGACTGAAACATAGTAGAGATAGACTTAGGAGATATGAACACATATGACCAAAATCTAGTATGTTTCCCTCCTATGAATAAACAAGGGGGGGCATCATTGCCCAAAATGGCATTTCCTATTTTTCTTTCCAATTAATTATATAACAGTTTTATTATCACAATATGATATTTTTTCTAATGATATATATTAAACTTGGCTATTTACTACTTAATGTTTTGTCACATTTATTGAGGAGAATGTCTATGTTACTTTTCTGTCATTGCTGAGACAAAATACCTAACACTCCAAATTCAAAGGAAAAGGTTTACTCAGCTCACAGTTGGAGGTTTCAGTCCATTCTTGTTTGACACCAAGGTGGAGTGGTACATAACAGAGGGCTACATTTCATGGTAGCAGAAAACAGAAAACAAACCACAAGAGCACAAGGGGAGGAGCAGCTGAGAGCAAGCCCCTTTCTGTTCCTTATGTAGTATTCAGTAACCTACCCCAGGTGATAGCAGCACTCATACCCATGATCCCAGTACTGGATCATGGATTAATCAAAAACTCTACAAGCATAGCACAGGACTACGTGAGGCTTTGCGAGGACATCTATACACAAAGCATCACAGGGATAACATACAAATATTGATCTCTTTCCTATGTGGCCCCACAATCTCCTTGAGCAAAAAATATTGGACATCACTGAGTTATAGGATGTTACAGTACAGGTTCTCTTATGTCCTGAGTCCTCACTGACCTTGAAGGTCTATGGCCAAAATATTGGTTATCCTTGCAGCCCTTCTTTTGCTCAATTTTTTTGGTTGGCATGCTCAGGTTGTTAACCCTCCAGAAAAGAAGTTTAGTGATACTATTACTCTATAACATAGGTACCTGAGCTTAAAAAAACTGTCTTTCTGAATATCCAACACCTTAGACTTAATGTGGAATTGGTATTTTCCATCCATCATTGATATTCTAAAAAATCCCTATGGAATGTGATAAAAAAAAAAAAACTGCATGTTTTTACAAAGAAGTTTAGAAATCAAACACATACAAAATTGTAGGAGTTCAATCCTATGGCATTTTCCTTGTAGCTTATCCTCTTTTATTATCTTTTTGATTTTTAAAACACACATTCACTTGAGAGAGACAGTATAGCAATAATTGAAATGACATTAGAAGCAGCACACATCTAAAAGACCAAAAGTACCGGCATTCCACGCATGGTTTTAGTATTACACATTTTTACCCTCAGTGTCAAAAACATATTGGAGATTCTTAGGACATTATATAATTCATCCTCTGTATAAAAGTACGTGGTTTTGCCACCATATTTGCTAACTTTTCTGCTTGTTGTCTCTATTGTTCAATCCTTTAGCCTTCGTTTGTCATTCTTTATATCTGAGTAATATTACATTGTATAAAAGCACCACATCCTTTTCAACAATTCTTTAGGTGACAGGCATTTTGTCTGTTTTCAAGATTTGCCAATCACAAATTGTGCTACTATAAACATAGGAGCAAAAACATCACTATGATATTTTTTCAGTTCTGGGAAGATTCCAAGTAGGGGGATAGCTGGAATGAATGGGATTCTCAGTCCTAATTATTTGAGGAGTTCCACACTGATTTCCGTAGTGGTTGCACTAGTCTGAATTCTCACCAACAGTGGAGAAGGGTTCCTTTCTCCCCACAGCCTTTCTAACAATTTTATTGGTTAATTTCTTTATGATAGCTTTTCCTTCTGGGGTGAAATGGTATTTAAGTACTGCTTGAATTTGTATTTTGAGGTTGGCTAGTGATGTGGAACATTTCTTGTATTTATAAGCTTCTAATATTTTTTCCTGTGAGAATTGTGTGTTCATCTTGGATGCCCATTTCTCGATTGAGTCTGCATTTTGGGATGATAATGTTTTTTGTCCTTTATAAATTCTAGATAGAAGACCTTTGTCTGAGTGTATTAGTTAAAATTATTTTGAAATTTGTGGGTTGTCTCTTTACTCTGTTGGTAATTTCTTTTGATGTGCAAAAACTTCTCAGTAGGAGGAATTCCTTGTTGTTGATTCTTTTAAGTGTTACACGTGCATTTTAACTTTTGTCCATGAACTGTGCCTCCCAATGTCTTCAAGATTTCCTCCTACTTTCTCTTCCAGAAGATTTAGTTTTCCTGTTTTAATATTTAGATCTTAATCTATTTTGACTTCAGTTTGGTGTATAGTGATAGACCTGAGCCAATTTTAGTTTTCAGTATGTAGATAGCCAGTTTTCCAGCACCATGTTGTTAAAAAGGATATCTTTCTTCCAGTAAATGTCTGACTGCTTTTTTGAAGATAATATGTCTGAGTGTTCGTATTTACTCTCCATCTTCTAGTCTATTCCATTGATCTTCAGCTCTACTTATTTGCGAGTACTATGCTGATATTATCATTGTAGATTTGTAGTATAATTTTAAGTTAGGAATTGTAATGCCTCCTGTGTTATCTTTGTTCCCCAGGATTGTCTTTGCTCTTTCTAGGTCTTTTGTTGCTCCAAATAAATGTGAAGAATGATTTCTCTAGGTCTGAGAGATATGTTGGTGTATTTTGATAGGGATTGCATTAAAACTGTACAACAATTTGAGGATTATGATCATCTTTATAACGTTGGTTCTTCCTAACCAGGAGCAGGGAATATCTTACCATTCTTTGATATCCTCTACAATCTCTTTTTGCAGAGTACTGTAATTTTCATTGAATAGATCTTTTATTTTTTAGCTAGATTAATTCCTAAGTACTTCTTTATCCATGGTGCTATTGTAAAAGGTGTTCCTTTTCTAATTTCCCTTTCAGTGTGTTTCTTATCTGTGTAGGGGAATGTTACTGAGTTGTGAGTATTGAATTTGTAGCCTGCTATGTCACTAAATTTGTATATTAATTCTAGTAGCTTCTCAGCAGAGTTTTTTGGGTCTTCCAAGTAAAATATCATGTCATCTGCAAATAATGATAGTGTGAATTCTTGTTTACCTATTCTTATTCAAGTTATTTCTCTCTCTTATCTATTGACTCTAGCTAAAGATTCCAGAATTATATTGAATGGGAGTGGTAACAGAGGACATCCTTATCCTATACCAGATCTCAGAGTAACAGACTTCAGATTTTACTCATTTAGAATTATGTTAGCTATTAGATTGCCATAGATGGCTTTTTTTCAGATTGATGTAGAGGTCATCTATTCCAACTAGCTGTAGAATTTTGAACATGAATGAGTGTTGGACATTGTCAAAAGCCTTTTCTGCATCAATTAAGATATTATGCAGTTTTTGGATTGTAATAGTGTATTACATTTATAGATTTGCATACATTGAACCATCCTTGTATCCTTGTGATGAATCCTACCTGGTCATGGTGTATATTCTTAATTAGTTGATGTATTCTATTTGTGAGAATTTTTTGAGGATTTTTACATCTATGTTCATGAGCGATTGGCCTGTAGTTCTCTTTTAGTTGCATCTTTCTATGTTTTTGGTATCAGTATAATACTTGCCTCCAGGAATGATTTCGTGAGGATTGTTTTCTCTTCCATTTTGTTGAAGAATTTGAGGAATATTTGGATCATATCTTCCATATATTCCTTTTACAATTCATCTGTGAATCAGTGAGGACCTGGACTTATCTTTGTTGGTAGAATATTTTTTATTAAATTTTGTAATTTATTGGCTATTATTGAGTTATTGAGAGTTCTTATATCTTTTTGATTCACTTTTGGTAATTTGTACCTTTCTAGGAATCTGTCCATTTCATTTGTGTCTTCAATTCTATGAGAGTACAGATTGGCAAAGTAGCTATTAATGACCTTATGAATCTCCACTGAGTCTGTGGTAATTTCATCCATTTCATTATTTATTGCTTGAATTTGAGTTCTTTCCTTCCTCTTTTTGATGAAGTTAGCTAGGGGCTTATCAATCTTATTTAATCTTTCAAAGAACCAGCTTTTGGTTCATTGGTTCTTTGTATTGTTTTCTTCTTGATTGCATTAATTTCTGCTCTAATCTTTATAATTTCCCCTGTCTTTGGGCTTTGAGTTTGAATTGCTCTTCTTTTTCTAGATGTTTGTGGTACAACCTTAGTGTATTTATTTGTTCCCTGAAACTGTATCTTCACTTTCACTCATATGATTTTGTCAGTTTGTGATATGCAATCTATTTCTTTCCTATATATTTCATTCAAGGATTCCATTGTTTTTTATTCTCCTCTAGTTTTATCAGTGTCTTTTCACAGGAGCAGTCATTAATTCTTTTATTATAGCTATGCTTTCTTTTTTTACTTTAGAGATTATTTCTAATCTGATTTCCTGTCTACATTTAATCAGTTTCTTTACTCTAGACACTATTAATTCAGCAATTTCTTTTACTACTTCCAAGACTATTTCTCATCTGATTTCCTCTATACCTTTGTTAATTATTTTTTTACTTCAGATGCTATTAATTCAGATACCGTATTTGTATGATTCCCAGTCTCTTCTATGCTAGTGTCTCCTGCATTTGTTCTGGGTGTGTTCAGGGCCTGAGATTTCATTTTTCTCCTTCTCCTTTTCATTTTGTATAATACTATCCTCTGACCTTTGGTGTAGAGCTTAGGTGCAGTTATACCCTTACCACCTAGCACCTACCAAAAATCAGGTCTGGATCTATCATGTTTGAACTTGTCCATATGTGCCTCGCTTGGGTCTGGCTGCTGTTCTCAGCTTTTTGCTGCTGCAGAACTTAGGACTGAACTCTACATCCAAGCTGGACCTTTCCTGGCTCTGGAGGGCCCAGGGTCATGGAGTAGAAGGTCTCACACATGCCAGGCCTGGTCTGGGAAGAGGGGCAGTGATGGTCACAGAGCAAACATCTCACATGCTGCCACCGGGCCTGGTCTGGGTCTGAAAATTTCTACTTATTATTTAGCTGAAGGGTGTAGTGGCCCAGATACTGCACCTAGATAGAAAATCTTTCAAAAAAAGAAGGCACTATAAAAACACTACAGATAAATATACTGAGAAATTTAATTGATAAATTAATTTGATGAAAACACTAACTACAGAGTAAGTATACTCTATGACCAAATGAGATTTACACTAGGAATGCAAGGTGTTTCAGTATTGGAAAAGTTCATTAATGGTCCAGCATATTAGCATTACTAGACCTAAGGAAAGCTTAATACACTTATCTTCCTTCATTATAATTACTGAGTGTTGATAAGCAGCACTTATTTTGTATTTGACATGTTATATCATTTTTCTTTATTTCAAATTAAGTTAGTACATTTAGGATTCTATTTGCCCCACCTTTCAGCTCAAATACACACATGTTTGTGTGCATGTACATGTATGTGTATATGTATGTATATGTGTATGTGTCTGTATTTGGTCTTATTATTGGTATTTATATTCACAGATTACATAGTA
This sequence comes from Myocastor coypus, assembly GCA_004027025.1. NCBI lineage: Eukaryota > Metazoa > Chordata > Mammalia > Rodentia > Myocastoridae > Myocastor > Myocastor coypus. The sequence goes on from PVJA010008379.1 coordinate 37,071, forward strand.
CTGCTGATCATACATTATATATTTATTGACTGTGTATTCTATCTTAATTATTATCTTTAATAACTCATGAGTTAAAGTGAAATTATTTTCAACAACTTTTTTTCACTTCCCTTTTTTACCATTTGAATATTTAGTTTTAGATATTTTTACTTTGCATATATGTTACAATAATCTAAACATTTTGTTTGATGTGGAAACAGTACTCAATGTCCATTAACTTTTTTTTCCACTATAAAATAGTCTTTTATTTGTATCATGCTTTTTTGTTTTGTTTTGTCAGAGATATATGTTCCATTGATGTTAGAGAAACTGTATTTGGAGAAGTCTTTAAGTGATCTTTTATTTTCTTTTTAAATTTTCCATTCATTTTAATAACACAAAAGATAAAATAGCAATGAAGCAATTCCAAAACAGGTTAGTAGGACAGATACAATAATTAAAGCACTGCATATGGTTGTCTTTGCACTAATTATTAAGAGGATAAATGCAGATATTCTTCTCATTTCAAATTTGTTCAGTGGGCCTGGCTTGGGTCTGACTGCTGTGTTTCTCTTCTTCCTGCTGTAGTCATGGAAATAAACCTGCTGTGCCTCTCTGGAAAATCATCAGTGCTGCGATTAACTGTGTTGGTCTGGCCCCTAGCCTCTCTTCAGGGAGTTCCTGTACAGAGTTCCATACCAGGTCTGTCTGATGGAGGAGGTTCCCATGAGTGTGTTGATGGTCCCACACACACACTGGACCTTGGCGCTTGCTGGAAAGGGATCCAGCCAGCAGGTGAGTGCGCGCGCGCACACACACACACACACACACACACACACACACACGGCCTAGGGTCTGACTGAAACATAATCTGACAAGCCAGCAAGTGGGTGAACAGCGCCCCCCCCCCCCAAACACACTGAGCCTGGGTTCTGGATGGAAAGGACTCATTCAAATTTTTATAACATTCTGGTCTTCTCTTTCCTTCTGTACTGTTTTTAGCCAGGAAAGCTTTCTTCTGTAGAATCATATTGAATTATTTATTTTTGTAGAAAGAATTCTTGATATTTTCTGTGGTCTAGATCTGCAGTGATCCTGCTTTCTGGCTTCCATGATCTGGGCAGCCTCCTCTGTGAGGCTTGATTGCCCCACAGCTGCAGTTACGGCCCTGGGGCTTGCCAACCTGGCAGTAAAACTTCTGAGGCCATGAGTCAAATAAATGTTCCTTGCAGCTGTATCTGGTGCTGTGTCTCTGTGATGCTTAAGGTTACTAAGATCATAATTCTTTAATGCATGTTACCTGTGTGTTGATTTTCTTTTCTTTTTTTAATTATGTAAAAATAGTATCAAATTTACAAAAAATTACAAAAATTAGAGTAAAAAATAAAAATCTACCCTTTATCCAGATATAGTTGATATCATTTATTTCTTCCTTTGATCACTTTATCATTTACAAATTTTTATAATTACTCCTATATGCACATGCACGCACACACACACACACACACACACACACACATATGCATGCACACTTTTACTTCTGGAGTCATTTGAAGTTGGTTTATATATGCTATGATGCTATATTCCCAAACAGTTTAATGTTTATTACTTAAGAGTAATTATATTAAAAAGATCACAGATGCTGTAATATAATACTTGACGATACTATACTCTAAGCTAGTCTACTATTTATAATTTGGCTGCTGGAGCTAAGGATAACAGCTATGCATTTTATATGCTTCTGAAACTAAATCAGTTCAGTGACAGGTACTCCATATAAGTGCCATTGTGGCTTTTAGTCTGAAACATTTCTGTTGCCTTTATTTGAATTTTGTCATGTAGTAGTTTTGATAGATACAGTGACATTCCTGATCTGCTGTTTAAATTTACTCACCTTCTTGGCGCAGTCATACCTTTTCTTATAGGACAAATGTTCTATGAGAACAAATAGAACTGCAGGGCTGATATGGTAGGTAAGGAGTGAGTGCATTTTTGGCCCACCTACCATTCTGTTGCAACATTAACTCATAATCCTCACAGCAGTCTTACGAAAGAGGTATTTTATCACCAATTATCTCAGACAGGAAATGACAGACACAGGAATCCAATAATTTATAACTAATAGGAGGTTATAGCACCACTGCTGAGATCTGTCTTCCAGGAGTAAGAAACCAATCTTTGCAGCAAACAGAAAATGAAACCAAGAGCTTTCATTTCATTTACTTTGCACCACAAGTGAGTGTAAAACTGGGTTACAAGTACGATAGAGTTAATTGCTTCTTTGTTGGAATTATACATTCTGTTTCCAATATATCAAGACAATATCTTTCCGTATTTATATAAGAAGAACTATCTAATTTGTTTTTCTTCAAAAGTCAAGATCTATCCAGGAAATTAAGGAAACATGGATCATTTCTAAGAAGTACGTATTATTTTGTTATTCAAACAAAGTTAATTTTACATCTAGTGCTCTAAAACATTTTTATACTACTACTATAAATTGAGAAAAGTGCCAGGCATGGTGGCATATGACTGTAATCCCAGCACTTAGGAGGCTGAGGGAGGAGGATCGGTGCAAGTTTGAGACCAGCCTGGGCTACAAAAATTGAGCTCAACGCCGACGAACTGCACAGTAAGACCCTGTCTCAAAATTTTTAAAAAAAAGATGCGAATAAAATTCAATAAAATAAATTGAGAGTAATTCCAGATTTATTGAGGTATGCCTCATGAGGCTTTTCCTCTTTCTCATTTTTCCCTCATTTTCTTTATATTTCATCTTTAAAAAAAAGTTAAAAAAAGAGTTCAAAAATCTTAATACATTTTGATAAGAAGGGAGATCAAACATATTGTCTATCAAGGATAGTATCAAGGATTTAAATTACTTGTTTTTCTTTTCAAGCATCTTTCCAGTTACATCTCTAAGAATATACATCTGAAATATCATCACTCAGTATGTAGCTATCAAAAGAATCAATGAATATGTATGTAGCTATCAGAAGAATCAATGAATAATTAAATAAATGCAACTACATATAGTATCTATTCAAGTTTTATAAATAATAAGTGTGATAGTAAAATAACATATTATAAATAAGAGCACAAGAAAATTCAGAAGGATGGATGGAAGGAAGGAAGCAAGGAAGGAAGGAAGGAAGGAAGGAAAGAAGGAAATAGCTAACAATGGAAGAAAGGAAAGAAGGAAGGAAAAAGGAGAGAGAGAAAGGAAGGAAGGAAGAATGAAAGAAAGAAAGAAAGAAGAGACAAAAGAAAGACCAAAGGGGAAGAGAATGACTAAAAGAAAGAAACAATAGAGAGATGATTTTAATTTCTGAATGTTGAATTTTTTTTCTTATTTAGAACTAAATTAATAAAAAATTCTGCTTACAACCTCAAACAGACACTCCTACATTATAAGTATCAGGGATTATTTGTTTGCATTCTCCATGGGATGATAGCTAACATTCTCCACCACCATGCTTCCATGGTTGCTCTTGTGCATATTTTTCTGACTTCAAGCATATCATTTGTATGGACAGCTACAAGTCATTGGGAGTTGGTCAAGTTTTATCTAATGTCCTGAATTGAACTCTATAATTTTTCAAAGATCAAAAAAAATTATAAATTTTAAGTTAGAGTTGACAGAATTCGTGTCTTCTTCATCGGACTCCCCGTTCTGAGTTGCTCTATTTGGGTGCTTTTTCCTGAGTCCTTTCATTGCTCAATGTTAAATAGGACCACTACTTCAGAAGAAATAAATCCTTTCCCTAATATCTATTTATTATCTGTCAGGCTTGCAGATGGAAAATGTTTTAGCACTGTAGAGCATTATAATGCTTTTAATTTAATTGTAAAAGTTTTCCTATTTATAAGCTTGCAAGGTTAGAATCAGTTTTATAAAGGAAAGGGATATATATTTTGCTTATTAATGAGAAATGAATCAACTTATCAATTTTATGTGAGAACCTCAAGAGTTTATATATGTAGCATATTAATAAAGTATAAGAAGAACTGAAAGAGAAATTGATCAAAATTTAGAAAGTGGTGGCAATGATGGTAGGATAATATATGATATATGATATATGATATATGATATATAATATATACCTAATGACATAAGCTATTCATAAAATCAAACATTGACACGTAAAACTAAAGCATATATTAAATGTATAAATCTTAAGAAAAATAAAAATATAGAGATAAAACTTAACCTACCTAGTCTTAGATTTTCTTTTGTCAAAAATGTTTCTGAATTCATGACAAGGCAGATTAAAGAAACATGGAAGGGCCCGGCAGGATGGCTCAATGGTCTAAAGCGCCTGCTTAGGAAAGCTTGGGAGGCTGCAGGGACCGTGGTTTGATCCCAGCACCACATGCTGTGCCAGCCCTGCCCTTAGAGAAGGCTGAGCCGGCCATAAAAATAAATAAACAAAGAAACAAAAGTTCTTAAACAAGAAAAAATAAAATTAAAAAAAAAAAAAAAAAGAAACATGGAAGTAAGATCATAAATTTTAATTAAAAAGTCAACATCATTAAAGATTTGGCCCCAATTCTATAACATACCACACAATTAGAAAGACTTTTTCTTGTTCTTCAGTTTGAAGCTTAAAAATGCTGCATTTTTAATAGGGGACAGATGCTGACTCATCTTTCTTTTGGAAATTCAGGACCTAGCTATACTTCTTTTTCATATAAATTAGATTAAAGTTTCCCATTTGTTCCTCACAAACTGTTTTGATCTCTTGTGGAGGAAAAACCACACTGGGATTTAAGGCTTTTAGATCAAATTTCTGCAGAAAGGCATGTGCTTCTTAGATGGTACCAACTGTTTTTAGATGAGACCAAAGTTCTCAGCTTCTAATACTAAATGGATATTCTGAGATTAATATATTTTCTTCTAGATCCACTGTCAAATATAATTATGAGACTATCTGATGATAAAGAGCAACTGAAAAGCATGGGTGAAAAATCAAAATGAGTAGAAAACCACATAAATGGAGACACAATTTCTTGAGACACACTGACGTTGCAATACAGAGGTGCTTTGGCAGTTTTATTGTTTCCTCGCACGTCCCTCCATGCAGAGCTGTTCACAGGGAAGCTTTCTTACATCTACGGTGCCAGTATGGGAACAATGTTTCACAGTGGCAAATAGTGTAGCTCACTCACCAAACTTCCTTCTCCAGCATCTCCGGGCTGCCTGAAGTCCTTTTGTCTTTCGCTGCCCAGTCTAGAATACTCTGGAGAAGGCTGGCATGCCAAGCGGGGACCGAGGTCTTGAGCCTGGATCATAATCTCCCTAGGCTTTTCTCTACGCTGACACTCACCTTTCATTAGAGAATGTGTGACCCATCACTCTAATTTTCCTTTTACTTCGTGCTGGACCACCAACTGACACCAAGCGATGCAGTATCAGGAATCATTGACATTTTCAGGACTCCTGCTGGTTTTGCTTTCGAGATACAGGCTATTGATTTTTCTTATTCATTAACGAAGTGAAGGCAAAGTGCATCTGCCCTTTGAAGTATTCTCCACTACTGACAGAAAATCCAGAAGACCAGAGCCATTAGCAGAGCACTCTCCCACTCCATTAACATGGTTGGTCATGAGAGCACTTTTAAAAGGGAGTTTCTACAGATTTGAGGTGACAGAACTCATCGTTAGAAGAAGCTGAAAGAAATAGCATAATTGAGGCCCAGCATGAATTCTCTCCCAGTCAGGTTGCTTCAGTCACCTGGCCCATTTTTAAATTATACAAAGAAAGTTACCATAAAGAAATTGTTACAAAGAATACTGAGAATATCCTATCATGTACTTCTTACTATCTCTCTGGAAAAAAAAAAAAAAAAAACTATTTATAAGCAACACCTGAAGCATCTGTTAAAACCAAACTTTCTGTAGAAGTTAGATAAATACTGGAGCCAGACATAATTGCAAATATTTCTCCCAAATGCCCATATGTGAACTATTTTAAATTATTCTTTTTTAGGACTGAAAGCATTGTATGTTGTAGTAGCACATGCAGTGAACCTGGCTAAGGGACTCACATTTCTCATGCAAGGAACATAGCATGATTGCTTAGGAGACAGGAAAATTAAACTAAGCTATGATGAAGTATCTTTTAAGAGGAAAATTGCCTTTGCTCTTCCATTTATATTTTTTTTAACCATGGTTAGAAGATCATGCTTGCTGTTGCGCACATAGGCAGGTATTTTGACTAAATAGGTAAGTGATGACAGACATTAAGAAACTGAAAAAATAAAAATAAATAAAGAAAGTACTTAAAATCTTCTTGACTCAGCATGTTGTTTGTCATGCCTTCTTTGGTACCAGGGTTGGTTCATAGCCTGTATGGATATCTGGAACCAAAAATTTTGGCTATGTGTCCCTGTGACTTATGGGTCTCCCTCTGGAATACTTTCTTCCTCTACCTGTGCAACCCACAGTGAGCACTACTACAAATTCTTCCAGAAAGAATTTGTGCTGAATGCCAACTGCCACCAGCTATCCCCTCTTTGGCATGCAACACCACATTCATACCAAGATTGTCTCTTCCTGGACAGCTGCAGGGAAATACCTATGTCGTGTACTGAACAGTGTTGGTGCTAATTCTTTCTCTTCTGCTCGATATGTTTTCTTTGGATTTTACTGGGACTTCTGCTCTTTCTATTCCATTCTCCTACTAGACTTTATCCTACTATAGGTAGTTGATCTGAATCATTTTTTCCCTGAATCCACTGCTGAAGTTACTCCACCTCTTCTTGTCACTTCTCCTTTTATGCTTCTTGGACATGTTGGCAAGTGAAGCTTTCCCACACTGAAACCCTTCCTGGCACTCGTTCTAGCAGCACACATCCCTGGACTTACCACAGTCACTTACAAAAAAAAAAAAAAAAAAAAAAAAAAAAAAGCTGAAGCTGAAGTACCACTATCTTTATGAAGTCTCTTCTAAGCATTCCAGCTGTCAATTTTATGGACTCCTTCCCCTAAGAAATAATAGTTTTTCTTTTTAAAGAGATGCATAAACCTCTATCCTTCTGTCTTTCAATTTATCCTTTGCTTTGTTGTATGAAGACAGACACTGATAAACTGCCTATTAAAATATATAACTGTAAAAATGTGTACCTTCCCTGTGTTTCTTATCCTGCTGCCTAGCATGTAAGAGATATTGGTGAACCTATCCGGTTCCATCAAATGAAATGTTTGCTTACTCTATAGGATACTTACAGCTATAAGAAGACAACTTGGATGGCCTGTTCACTTTTATTATTGCACAGAATTCCCAAAGGCAAAAATTCCGCCTTCATTTCTTTGTGTGTGTATGTGTTTTTTTATGGTGTTTTCTTAATGTTGTATCTTAATTATTTTCTAGTCAAGCCTAATATATTTAGAATTCTTAATAGCAATTCATCTTTCATTTCATTGAGCACATCATAGCTTTTTTTTAGAGATATTTATTTGATACAGGGTCTCTCTATACAGTTCAGACTCATAGTTATTCTCCTCCCTTAGCCTTCCTAGTGCTGGCATTACAGGTATATGCAGCCATGCCTGGCCTCTGCGCTGGCCACAGCATGAGACATCATGGAACAAACTTGGGTCCTTACACTTTCCAGGCAAGCACTTGGACTGGCAAGCTCTCTCCCAAGCCTCTAGGTTATTGATTCTACAAAAACTAGTAAAAATACAGAAAAGAGTGAGATAGTTTTCCTGCATACAAACATCTGAGCATATTGTACAAAATACTAATACGCGAAAAAAAATTCATTTAACAAATTTAAAATATGTCATTATGTCTTTAAAGGTAATTGCATAAAATATGTAGTCAATCTTATATGAAAAATCAGAGAAATCTTCATATGTAGGTTAACATTTTATAGAAGTATTTGGATATTTTTAGAAATTCGCATGTAGAAAATTGAACGAGCTAGGTAGTGCTCTGAAATGGTTGCATTTTCTGTATTCTTTTAAGTAAAACAGGATCTACTCTCCCCAATAAAAGCGATGTGAGATTTAGCAGACGGCCTTGTTTCATAAGACTCCAGCTGAAAACAAACATAGAAAAGCAAAACAGCAACAACAACAACAACAAAAAAAAAAACACAAAGCATACTTAAATTTCTGCCTTTGTCTGACATAACCTATAACCAGTGCCTGGCAAATATTAGTACAAAATCCTTGGCCCCATCATTAAAAATCTAATCTAGTCAAGGAGCTTCTGTGTTGTTTGTTGATAATTTTTGTTAAAACTGAATTACAAAATAGTGACTTTCTTTCCCCAATTCTCCTTATGTTTCCTTCTTTCCAAAGGCTGTTAAATTGAGAGCACTTCTTCTCAAAAATTCTACTTAGAATTTAAAAAATAAAACTTATAGAAACTGAGTGTAGACGTATCCTCACCTTACCTGCAGTCAAAAGACAAGGGGAAAAAAGAGATTGGTCAATGTATACAAATGTATAGTCAAAAGATGATTAAAATCATAATAACATATTATATATCATGGATATGAATGATTTTTTTAGATGATTGACTTCTTGGATCTTAATTTTTAAGATGGACCATTTTTATTCCTTCATTTCCATTTTTTTTTTTTTTTTTTTTTTTGGTATTTTGCAAAGAATCTTACTGTGTAGCTTGGACTTACAGTTATTCTTCAGTTTTCAAGCCTTCCTGCACTGAGATTATAGGCATGCACCGCCATGTCTGGATTTGGTCACTAGCTCAGCATGGCTGATGTGGCCTGTAGTGCTAGGGATCAAATCTCAGTCCCTGCGCTTGCCTAAGCAGGTGCTTAGTCTGCTAAGCTATCTCACCAGCCTTTTAACATGGTGATTATAGTTGATTATATTATGTGTCTGAAGATTATTTAAAAAAGAGAACTTATTGAGCCCAAATTCCAGCACGGACACCACCCACCATCCCCACCAGGCCACACCAGGTGAGGACTCTCTCAGCTTGCATCCATCCCCTGAGCTCTAGCTCCAACTTCACCTGCTGTCATGGCAGTCAGGATCTACAAGGTGTCACTACATAGACAACACACATACTAGTCCATCTGTTCAGCCTCCCAAGAGCTTGCATTACAGATAAGCCGGGTCCACCCACCAAATAATCAAGGGCCTGAGATCCAACTCCACCCACTGAATCATCTGGGCAGTGTGGCTGCCTCAGCCCAAGTCCATGCCCCTGACTCATCAATTGCCCGAGTTCCGATTCTACCCACATTCCCAACTGAACCTTACTATGGCCAGGTAAGAACTTTCTCAGCCTGTGGTCATCCCCGACTCAACAATGGCCTGAAACCCTACTCCTCCCACCATTCTCACCTTGGCGACCACTGTACTGACTGATGGGACCTCATGGTAAGCAGCCATCTGAGATCCGACTCTCAGTCAGGCACATCTAGAGGGGAACAAGCTTGGTGGATTGAGACCCAAATTTCCATAGGCGCTAACTGCATAACTTTACCAAAGCACAGAGATCACTGCTATACAAATGATAAAGACAAGGAAGAAGACCGAATCTCAGGGCCCGAGTTCACCCAAAACCAATACAGGAGACACTACCATAGAAGAAAACAGGAATCATGCAGATGAAATCTCTGAATTGGTAGCATCTGAGGTAGACAAACATGTGCAGAAATGTATAGAGTAACTCAGATCAGAGATAACATCAAAGAGATATATAAGAAAATAAAATCTCAATCACAAGCTGGCAAAACCATATAAATTAAAGTGAAGATAGAGTCTAAAATCTGGAAGACACAGATGCAGCTAATGAGATGGTAAGAAAGGATCTCGGTAAGAAAGGATCTCTTAAAAACAACCAGGATGCAGGAAAAAATAATTCAACATCTGTAAGATGATGGGAAAATGAACAATATGAGATTAATAGGAATCAATAGGAAAGGAGTCAGCACAAATGATATTAAAAAGAATATGGGCAGAAGTAATAGTAGAAAATTTCCCAAATTTCAAAAAGCAATCAGACATTCAGATAACTGGAGCATATACAACTCCAAATAACATCATCCCAACTAAAAACATACCCAGTCATATAATAGTCAAGATCCCAGAAATCCAGCAGAAGATTAATATAGTAAAAGTTGCTAGAGAAAAGAAATAGGTCACTTTTAAAGGAAACTCATCAGAATAACAGCAGATTGCTCTTTACAAACCATGAAGTCAAGAGGAGCATGGAGCAGAGTGCTTCAAGTCCTCCATGAAAAGAAATTCCAGCCCAGACTGCTATACCCAGTAAAACTCTCCTTCAAGTATGAGGGAAAAGATAAATACTTCAATGACAAGGAAAAACTAAAGAATTGCCTGATGTCAAAGCCAACCTTACAAATTATACTAAAAAAAAAATTAGAGAGGTATGGAAACAATCTGAACTCAACAAATGAGAACAGAAAGAGCCCACCAAATAGGGCAACCAATTAAACACAGGAGAAAAGGGGTAAACAGTACTAAGTAAAACTCATGTCAATCATAAGTCAATACATTTAAATTATAACCATCAATGTAAATGGACTCAGTTCTCCAATTAAAACAAATAGGCTGGAAGAGTGGGTAAGGAAGCAAAATCCAACCATATGCTGTATACAAGAAACACACTTTACTCAAAAACAAACTCATAGGCTGAAAGTTACAGAATGGAAAAACAATACTACATGCTCCAGCACCTCAGAAAAAAGCAGGGGCAGCAATCTTATTTACAGACATTCTAAACTTCAAACCAAGATTGGTCAAATGAAATAAAGAGGGCCACTACATACTGGTTAGGGGGAAAATTCCAGATGAAGAGGTAATACTCAGAAAAATGTATGCACTCAGCACAGAAGCACCAAGTTACCTAAGACAATCCTTAATGGACATGAAAAAAATCTCATATCCAATACCACAATCTTAACAGGAGACCTTAATACCACTTTATCCCCAAAAGATAGGTCAAGCTGACAAAAAATTAGCAAAGAAGTAGGAGATCTGAACTAAAACCTGAAGCATGCAGGTGGACATGCAAAGAGAGGTCCACCCAACCACTTCAGAATACACGTTTTTTTTTCTGCTGCACATGGGACATTTTCTAAAATAGATAACATAACAGTCCATAGGTCATGCTTAAGTACATGCAACTAAACAGAAATTTTCCCATGTATCTGCAATGAAATTGAAAATAAATGACAAAAGAAACCACAAGAACTCCAGAAATACATGAAAATTAAACAACACCCTTCTCAGCAACCAGTGGGTTAAAAAAGAAATTAAACAACAAAATAAACAATATCTACAATTTAATGAAAATTCAAACACAACTTACTAGAATTAATGGTATGAAATGAAAGTAGTTCTTTTTATTATTTCTTATGGTATTTATTTATTGCTTTTAATATTAAATAACAATATGATAATTTCAGAACATGTTCACAATATTTGACACATTGCACATTGTTGTCCTCATAGTAGTTATACAGAGCACAGGGTGTAGACATAATAAATTTTCTAATCGATATAGGTAAGGATAGAAAGTTTTTTTTCTCTTTGAACTGATAGGAAGTAGTTGTATAGATAATCCAATGTTCTTTAATTGTATTGAATTACCAGTGAAACTGGCAATGTTGGAGGCTATTGATTTAAGCCTCTTACAGCTCATCATACTAATCTCGCTCTGTGTTTTCTGTCTCATAGTTAAACTTTTCCACTGGGTGATTAAGGGCAAGCTAAAGCAAGACCTGCGTAACAAAATATTCATCTTTTGTATCTGGCGAGATCAAATTCCCTCAGGATTAACTTTGGAACCATGTACAGTGATTTGTAGAACTGTTGTCAGTGTCAGCCTTCGGGATGAATCACGGCCATTGCTTGGCCAGTTTGCTCTCTGTAAAAGCTTGAGAGAATATTTTTTCTCTGAGTGACTCTCCTTAGACACATTATACTTCATTTTTCCCTTTCCTCTGTGGTCCTTCAATCTCCTTGACCAGAAAATTTGGGAGACCACTGAGTTGTAGGATATTACAGGACAAGTTCTCTTTTGTTCTGAGTCCTCACTGACCTTGAAGGGCTAGGGCCAAAATGTTGGCTATCCTCATAGCTCTTCTTTTTCTCCAATTTTTGGTTTGTTAACTTACATTCTCAATCCTCCAGCAGAGAAGCTTCATGATACTATTACTCTGTACCATAGGTTATTGATGTTAACATCACTGTCTTTCTGAATATCAAACATCTTAGACTTAACTTGAAATTGGTATTTTCCACCAATCATTGATATTCTAGTAAATCTCTATAGAATGTGATAAAAGCAGTTACACATTTTTATGCAGACATTTAGAAAACCAAAGATGTATAAAATTGTAGCCTGTCAGACCTATGATATTTTGCCTTGCCTCTTACTCCCAATGTACATGAAAGCAGTTCTTAGGGTGAAATTTATAGCTCTGACCTCACACATTAAGAAGACAGAATGGGAACAAATAAATGCTCTAATGCAACACCTAAACAAACTAGAAATGGAAGAGCAAATGAAATCAAAACCCCAAAGATGGGAGGAAATTATAAAGACTAGAGATGAAATTAATTCTATTGAGCCAAAGAAAATAACACAAAGAATTAATCAGTCAAAAAGCTGATTGTTTGAAAGATTAAATAAAGTTGATAAGTCCCAGTGTAACCTCATCAAAAGGAGGAAAGAAAGGACTCAAATTGAAGCAATAAGGAATGAAAAGGGTTAAATTCCTACAGACCCAGCAGAGATTCAGATGATCATAAAGAGCTACTTTGAGAATCTTTACTCTTACAGAATTGAAGACACAGAAGAAATGGACAGATTCCGAGAAAAGCATAAGTTTCCAAAACTGAATCAAGAAGATATAAGAACTCTCAACAACCCAATAGTAGCCAATGAAATACGAAATTTAATAAAAAAGCCTACTGACAAAGAAAAGTCGAGGACCTGATGGATTCACTACTGAATTCTACAAGAAATTTATAGAAGACATAATCCCAAAATTCCTCAAACTCTTTAATGAAAGTGAAAAGAAAGCAATCCTCCCAAAATCATTCCCAGAGGAAAGTACTACACTGATACTAAAACCAAAGAGAGATGCAACTAAAAAAGGGAACTACAGGCCAATTTCTCTCATGAACATAGATGCAAAACTTCTCAACATAATCCTAGCAACTACAATACAACAAATAATCAAGAAGATTATACACCATGGCCAGGTAGGATTCATCACAAGGATGCAAGAACAGTTCAATATACACAAATCTATAAATGTGATACACTATATCAATAGAGTCAAAGCCAAAAATCATATGATTATCTCAATTGATGAAGAAAAGGCTTTTGACAAAGTCCAACACTCATTCATGTTCAAAGTCCTGCAGAAACTTGGAATAGAGCGTCTCTACCTCAAGCTGATAAAAGCTATCTATGACAATTGAACAACTAACATAATACTAAGTGGGGAAAAACTGAAGTATTTTACTCTCAAATCTGGTACAAGACAAGAATGTCGTCTATCACCACACCTATTCAATATAATCCTGGAGTCATTAGCTGTAGCCATGAGACAAGAAAAACAAATAAAACTATCACTAGTTGAATATGACAAGATAATCTAGTTGGAAGAGCCAAAGTACTCCACCAAGAAGCTACTAGAATTAATACACAAGTTCAGTAGCATATCAGGTTACAAAGTCAACACAAAAAAAGTCAGTGGTATTCTTCTATACAGACAATAAACACAGCGAGAGAGAAATTGGAGAAAAAAATACCTTTTACAACAGCACCGAAGAAACTGAAATATTTATTTATTTATTTATTTATTTATTTATTTACTTACTTACTTACTTACTTACTTACTTACTTACTTACTTACTTATTTACCAGCAGAATAGGCTTATTGGAGGAAAGAAATCTCCTGTATAAGAGAAGGATAGGAGGGAGGTCCTGAGCAGTTTGTCCCCGAAACTGAAATATTTAGGAATTAACATAATTAAAGAAGTGAAAGAGCTTTTCAATGAAACCTATAGTACTCTCCAAAAGGAGATCCTAGAGCATTTCAGAAAATGAAAAGATATTCCCTGCTCTTGGATAGAAAGAACCAACATTATGAAGATGACCATACTTCCTAAACTGTTATACAGATTTAATGTAATTCCTATCAAAATATCATTAACCTTCCTCACAGACTTGGAAAAGTCATTCCTAAAATTTATTTGGAACCAAAAATACCCATAATTGCAAAGACAATCCTGAGAAATAAAGGTAAGGCAGGAGACGTTGCAATCCCTGACCTTAACTTATACTGCAAAGCTACAGTGATAAAATCAGGACGATACTGGCCAAAAAATAGACTTGAGGATTAATGGAATAGATTAAAAGATGCAGAAGCAACTACAAACACACTCAGCCACCTTATTTTTGACAAAGGGATCAAACCTGTTTATTGGAAGAAAGATAGCCTCTTTAATAAATGGTGCTGGAGATACTGGCTCTGTACATGCTGAAAATTAAATGATCGAGGTCTATCAACATGCGCTAAACTATAGTCAAAATGGATTAAAGATCTAAATATTAAAAGAGAAACATTAAATGTCCTGGAAGAGAAAGTGGGAGAAAATCTTGAAGACATTGGGGTCGGCAAAGAGTTCACATGGACAAAAATCAAAATAACGTTTAATACTTGAAGAATCAACAACTGGGATCTCCTGTGGCTAAGAAGTTTTTTCACCTCAAAAGAAATTACCAACAGAGTGAAAAGACAACCCACAAATTTCGAAAAGATTTTAACTAATAAGTATTCAGACAAAGGTCTTCTATCTAGAATTTATAAAGAACTAAAAATCATTAGGGCCCCAAAATTCAAAGACCCAATCCAGAAATGGGCATCTAAGATGAACACACACTTCTCAGAGAAAGAAATCCAAGAAGCCTACAAATACATAAAGAAATGCTCCACATTACTAGCCATTCCTGAAATGCAAATTAAAACAACACTTAGATACTATTTCACCCCAGAAAGAATGGCTATCATAAAGAAATCAGTCAGCAACAAATGTTGGAGAAGATGTGGAGAAAAAGGAATCCTTCTGCACTGTTGGTGGGAATGCAGACTGGTGTGACCATTATGGAAAGCAGTATGGAGGGTCCTTAAAAAACTGGAGCTAGAAATCCCATTCGATTCAGCTATTCCCTTACTGGGAATTTTCCCAGAAGAACTGAAAACATCATATCATAGTGATATCTGTGCACTTATATTTATAGCAGCCCAATTCATAACAGCCGAATCTTGAAAACAACAAAATGACCATCATACGAAGAATGGTTGAAAAAGATGTGGTATTTTTATAGAATGGAATATTACACCTATAAAGAATGATCAACTAGAAGACTTCATATATAAATGGATACATCTTGAACATATACTCATAAGTGGAATAAAGCAGAACTATTTGTGTAAATATCATACAGTCTCCCTAGTGAAAGTACTCAAAAAAAGAAAAAAATGGAGAGGCATAACACAGCTGAATGGAAGTCAAAGACCTAAGGGATAAACAGCGAAGTGACTGGAAGCAGAAAAGAGAGGAAACATAGCAGAAGCAAAACTACACACTTATATACCATGGATAAATTAGACAAGGGTCCTAAGAAATCTGAAATTTTTTTTAACACTGATGATAGCAATAAGTAACACTAAAACTATGCTTGGAATGCCTGTCATTCTGGCTTCTTAGATGTATGCTTCTTCTTCTTCTTCTTCTTCTTCTTCTTCTTCTTCTTCTTCTTCTTCTTCTTCTTCTTCTTCTTCTTCTTCTTCTTCTTCTTCTTCTTCTTTTTCTTCTTCTTCTTCTTCTTCTTTTTCTTCTTTTTTTGGGTGGGGTCTTTCTGAGACAGGGTCTTGCTATGCAGTTCAGGCTGGCCTTGAGCTCACTTTTTTAACCCAGACTGCTCTCAAACTCACACCGTCCTCCTGCCTCAGCCTCCCAAGTGCTGTAATACAGACGTGCATTACCATGCCTGTCTTGTATGCTGCTTCTAATGTAATTGTTATAGTCTCTCTCAAGTAAATGGTTGGTTTACCACAAAACAAAAAGGGGTGTTAAATGACAGTAAGAGACTAGGAAAAATATCAAAGGGTGGACAGGCTAAAATTTGGTACATGCTTATATTTCTAAATATCAGTGTAAAAATATGTAACTGCTTTTACCACATTCCATAGAGATTTATTAGAATATCAATGATTGATGGAGAATAACAATTGCAAGTCTAAGATGTTTGATATTCAGAACGACAGTGATACACTAAGCTCAAGCACCCTTGTTTTAGAGTAATAGTTTCACTAAGCTTTTCTTCTAGAGGGCTAAGAATGTAAGTTTACAGATCAAAAATTAGAGAATTAGGGCTACAAGGATAGCCAATATTTTGGCCCTATCCCTTGAAGGTCAGTGAGGACTCGAGACAGAACAGAACCAGTGCTGTAATAGCCTAGAACTCAGTAGTTTCCCAAATATTCTGCTCAAGGAGATTAAGGGACCACAGAGGAAGGGATTGAAGATATATAGTGTGCCTAAGGAGAGTCGCCTAGAAAGAAAACATTTTCTCAGGCTTTCACAGAGAGCAAACTGGTCAAACAATGGCTGTGACTCATCCAGTCGGCTGACACACAGTTCTACAAATCACTGTACATGGTTCCAAAATAAATCCTGAGTAGATTTGACTGAACTTGTGAGATAAAAAACTTACATGTTTTGTTATACAAGTCATGTTATACAGGTCATAACTTGCCCTTAACCATCCAGTAGAAAAGTTTAAACATGACACATAAAATGTAAAGGCGGTTCAGTATGCTGAGCTGTAAAAGGCTCTAATAAATAGCTTCCAACATTGCCAGTTTCGCCAGTAACACACTGCAATTATGGAAAATTTGACTCTGTACACAGCTACCTTCTCTTAGATCAAACAGTAGAAATCTATTATACTAATAATCACTTGAAAATTTATCATGTCTACATCCTGTGCTCTGTATAACTACAATGAGGACAACAATATGCATTGTTTCAATTATTGGGAATGTACTACTAATGTGTTTTGAAACTGCCACATTGCAATTTCTTATTAAAAGTAGTAAAAATGCATTTAAAAAGATGATACAAATAGTAAAAAACAACATTAGAAACAATACAAAATTTTACTAAACAAAATGATAGGAATTTAACAATGGTTGTTATATTGCATAGTGTTGTCTTCAAATTTGTTCAGATTACTCTATATAAGCATGAAAAATTGGTCAGAAGATTAAAAAGAAAAGAATTTAACCATGAACTGTTCGTTCCAATAGATCAATAGATTAAAGCTCTTAAAATGACTTACTAATTGTCTGATTATAACAGTTACATTATGGTCTACATTTGTAATTCTTAAATTTCTAGTAGTTAAATATTTCCTTAAAAAAAAAAAATATATATATATATATATATATATATATATATATATTTCCCAAATGTTTTCTGATTATTTACATCCCTTTTTAGTTCCTTCCCACCCTTCCTGCTTCCTTTATTACTGTGGAACTGAGTATTGAACCCAGGATACTGTTACATTAAGCTGTATTCCCTGCCCACTTCTTTTTATGAGACAAACTCGAGCTAGCTAGCAAATATCTCTATGTTGTGAAGTTCTCCAGGCTGAGCTCAAACTTCCAATCTTCCCAACCTTCCTGAGTGCTAGGAATATAGTCATGTAGTGTTCATACCTGACTGAGTTCCGTTTTCTTTAAAGCGGGTGTTGGCAAACTGCAAGCCATGGAGCAAATCTGATCCACAGGTCTTCTTTCATGTACGTATGGTCTATGTTGGATTTCTTGTCATTGTGAAAACCTGGGTAGTCACAACAGAGACTGAATGGCTCCAAGAAGCTACAAATATTTGCTAGCTAGCTCATTACAGCACTGTTTATCTACCCTTCCTCTAGAGAATAGACTCCTGCAGATTTTGCCAATCTCCTAGTCCCTGTATCTTGGGTTATTCAACACAGGACTTTTCCTGTATATGCCTAACTGATTTTTTCCCACCCTACTTGCTTTAGTAAAAGTGATATATCTGGCCTAAGTGATTGCCAAAAGGGAGGATGCAGTGAATTCCCTTGGTCACCTTGGCTGGCCACTCAGCCACTGGGTGAATCCCATCTGAGGTCTACAGAAAAGTGATCACCTTTGCTGCTTAATTTCTAATACTCAGCAGTGTTGAGGTCATACAGATATGCTTGCAAGAGAGAATTTTCTATTTTCATTTATGATTTGCTTGTCCAATATAAAATACTAATAAAATAATTAATGTTTCTATTGATTTCAATAGGGAATATAATTGAATCATTAAAAGTGTGGACTCTAGAATCAGATTATCTGGTTTCAATGCTAAGTCTGCCACTAACTAGCAGTGTGGTTCTGACTATGTGAGTCTTTCACTTGTTCCAGTTCCCTATCATCTGTGAAAATCATGAAGATGCTACTACCTTCTTTACAGGGAGCAAAGAAGAGATGAGTAGTCCCCGCTGGGCTATACACGAGCTCCTCAGAACTTCCCAGATTGCTTTCCTGTGGCAGGGGCCATATGACTGGTTCTAGACAATGGATTGAGAATAGAAGCGTCCTGTGTCATTGGCAGGGTGGGGTCCTCACGAGTTGATTGCCTTTCTGCCATGCCCTTGGGCTGTATGGCAAAACTGAATTGTTGAATTTCAGTGGGGGATAGTTTCTGCTCATCTAAATCAAACTTTGTATGACCAAGAAATAAACTTGCATTGTGATCATTTAAAAAAAAAAAAGTAGAATTTACGCACTATAACTACATTGAAGATAGAAAACTATCTGAGGTGATACATTTGTGAATAAGTTTTATTGTGACATATTTCTTATCATCTTCCCTGTTGGAGAGCTTATATTTTAATCATCTACCATATCTTAAAAAAGTTGGTCAAAAGGGAAAAGAATCTCATGTACTATTGCTTCTCTGAGTCTGATTCTCAAAACAAACACAATAAAACCCTGTTAAGTACATCAAATCCAGGCAAAAGCAGAATTATGGGCATAAAATACAATAAGTAGTTTGTGGTCCCTAATTTCGGGCTAAAATGGCCTCTTTGGTCCTCCATGCTTTACTTTGTTTCAGATACTTTTCTCAAATTATATATAGCAGCCAGGTGTGGTGGTGCACACCTATAATCCTAGCACTTTGAAGTTTGATACAAGAAGATTGTTGTGAGTATGAGGCCAGCCTTGGCTATAAAGTGAGTTCAAGAACAGGCTGAACTGCCTAAAAAGACAATGAATAGATTAATTAAATATAATTGTATATAATATACTAAATATGCAATTAAATAGCATGTCAAATGAAAAATAAAACAATTTCTTAAAAAATAGCATGTCTATACACAAATATATATATAATGCTCTTTTCCTGAATTTAAACAATATTCCTCTGTCTCTGATTTATCGCTATTGAGCAAGGAAATTTCTGGGTAAGTTCTTGTGAATCAATTAATATTTTCTAATATTCATATAACTTTCACATCTTACCAATATAAAATTTGAGTAAACAGAAAAAAATTACCATAGAATTTTTTTCATTTTTATAAATTTACAATAGAAATACATCATCGTCCTGGAATTTTTATTTTCTAGATGATTCAGGGGGAAAGTAGATCTCTGTAATGTAAAGACTTAGGTTAGAGTACCTGGATTTAATTAGAATCATTTTGCTTGATTTGTGTTAATAGGATAGCTAAGACCAGAAATGTCATAGATGAAAGATCCCACAAATATCCCTAACGAAAAAAACACTATAGTGTACTCACCTCTATTTTACATTTATTTCTGTAAAAAAAAATATTAGGAGAACCACATGACAAGTAACAAGGTAATCCTAGTCCAATCTAAGGCAACAGTGACATCCATCTCTGGAGTATAATAGGCTCATGGTTCCACTGATCACAAGACGGCATACTATAAGCATGGCATTCCTATTTCCTTTTGTTATAAATCCTGGTAGACAATATTAAGTGAAGTTATAGCTACTACAAGAGGTAGAATGATGCTTTTTAAGGCAAGCTTAATATTAAACAATTGCTTATACTAGAAACTATGTATGAAGCTAACTATAGTTAAGAAAAGGTATATTAAAGAACTGATATCTTCTGTATTGGTTCTCTTTGAAAAGGTTATTTTTTTTAAATTGTTTATTCACTCATTTTTATGGCCGGCTCAGCCCGCCCCAAGGGCAGGGCTAGCGCAGCATGTGGTGCTGGGGATCGAACCGCGGTTCCTGAAGCTACCCAAGCTTTCTCAAGCAGGCGCTTTAGACCACTGAGCCATCCCGCCGGGCCCCCTGAAAAGGTTATTAAGATAATATTTACCATACATTAATTGGAGATGATCTTTTTATTTTATGTTTTTTGACCCCTTGCCCCAACTGTACATTTATAGATTTTTTCCATTAAAAAATTGAACTTTTTTCATTTCCTATGGTGAAGACCTGATTCTTGACCGTGAATCGGATTGCAGACTGAGCCCTAGAGACATACTCCAGCATCATCATTTAGCATGCTGTTTGAAAGATATGACAAAGGAAGGTATGCATTTTGGGGGAGGTGTGTACACAAGATGCAAATGAAAAAGATCCAGGCAAAGCATAACAGAGTGATTCTAATTTAGTACTCAAATTAGTTTTGCAGATATCTAGACACTTGTCTTTCATTTTCAATCACTCCTCTGTTTGTAGAGCACTTTGATGGCTGTCTTGATAGCAAAATTATAGGCAATTAAAGTTAGAGGGCTAATCTTCCCTACAATTTCAACTCTAGAAAAATAAAATGGGAGATAGTTTAAATCTGTCTTATAAGATGAAACAGTATTGTTTCAAAGGGCCAAATGTTTTTCCTCTAAAAATCAGGGTGCTAACCTTCAAGATACCTCACATTTCTCATGAAAATCAGAAACTTCACAATTGGCGATTCATTATAAGGAAAAGTATTCAACGTATCTGCTGTATGTTGGCTTTAAGGTGTAAGATAGATCAGTTGGCAGCAGCTAACTCACAGGTAGAGAAAACTTTGGTTTATTTTTACCCTTTGAACTGTTCACAGGATTTAGACTAATGTTTACTTGCTCATAATTTAAAAAATACCACCGAGTATCCAGAAATTATCCTCCTCCCAAAAAAACCCTGTTAGGGAGTCTTCAGGGTCTGGATGTTAATGGGTTTCCTATCTACATATTCTCACAACAAATACTACACCATTCCAAAAATGTTAAATGGACCAGGGATGACAAATTAGAATTAAGCCTAGGGATTGTCCAAGGCTGTGTTTGTCCACCACTTAATCAAATTACAAAACAGAAAGTTCTGCCCTTTTCTAGTCACACAGGAAGCTGTAGGGATAATGGCTGCTGTGGCACTCGCTGAGATGATAAGGCACCTGGGAAAAGTGCGGTTTCCTTATTGTCCCAACCCCAACCCCGTTTCATCCTTGTCCTTGTAGAAATGCTTCATTCTTTTCCTAGCACACTGTAGCCATGATCACTGTTTCCAGAAATGCTCACTGCCCCTCACCCACTGACCTTCACTCAGATGTAATCAATAAATACCACAGTTCTAGAACAGGTTCTCTTATGTCCTGAGTTCCTAACTGACCTTGAAGGGCTAGGGCCAAAATATTGGCCCTATAGCTCAATGGTTTCTCAAACTTTCTGTTCAAGGAGTTTATGGGGCTACAGATGAAAGGGATTGAAGATACATAGTGTGTCTAAGGAGAGTCACCTAGAGAGAAAACATCATCTCAGGCTTTCACAGAGAGTAAACTGGTCAAGTAATTATCGTGACTCATCCAGACGGCTGACACTGACAACAGTGCTACAAAGCACTGTATATGGTTTCAAAATAAATCCTGTGGGGATTTGACTGACCTTGGGAGATACAGAAGTTACCTGTTTTGTTATACAGGTCTTGCTTTAACTTGCCCTTAACCACCCAGCAGAAAAGCTTAACCATGAGGCACAAAAGATAAAGCTATATTAGTATGCTGAGCTGTAAAAGGCTTAAATCAACAGCTTCAAACACTGCCAGTTTTGCCAATAACCCGCTGTGATTATGGAACATTGGACTATATATACAAGTACTTTCTCTTAGTTAAATGAGAAGAAATTTTTGTACCAATAATGATTAGAAAAATTATCATGTCTAAAGCCTGTGCTCTGTGTAACTACTAGAAGAACAACAATATGCATTATTTCAAATACTGGAAATGTCCTACTAACGTGTTTTGAAACAGTCACATCACTATTTCTTATTACATGCATTAAAAAATTACCACAGTTCTTTTCCATGAACAACTGGTCCTCCCACATCCCTGCTGCACAGCTGTTTTGTCTCCTGCCTTTTCTTCCTGTCATGTGCCATCTCTCTTGGAAGGTTGGGATCTCACTGAAGGAGTCTCTGATAACTGGTGCCATGGAAAGTGTCCCCAGTAGAAAGGGTTCAGTAAAGCAACTTAAAAACAAAACAAAGCACACATTCCATTAAGGAAAACTTGGCTGGCTTAATGTCCTGTCTCAGTAGCAGCCATCCTACATGTGATATTTCACTTCATTTTTTGATACATGTGGACAAGAAACCGGCATGGAAGCAGTAAGATTCTAATTTAGATTTATGTCCCCATGGGTTTCATCTGTGCTAGGAAACATGGTTTGCAATATATTTTTAGGCTAACATGTTTTAGATAGAGTCTCTTTCATCCTAAAAATCAACTGTGTCTCTTTGTGTGGTTGCTAATTATGTGTGATAACACATCTGAAATGTCTAAGAGCAAACATTTAAAAAAGTACATGTTTTAAAATTGAAATATATCAGTATCGGCAAGAATAATGAATGTCTGTCTGTGTGTCCGCAATACACAATGTGTTGAACTTACATGTTAACCGAATAGGAGAGAAAGATAGGTTTCTAAATACAAAGAAGCTTATTTGAATATGTTTTTTTAATTGAGCCCTTGAAATAAAGATACTTACTCCCAGTAAAACTTACTAGTGGATAAGCTGGCTGTACTAGAATCTTTAGTCATTTCATGTAAAGAGAGAAAAAGTCTTATAATTTTGTTTTCTTTGTTGTTAGTTTATACTGATTTTTAAGAGTGTTTTCATGTATTATTTGACATTTAGCAGCTATTAGGGTTTTCTCTGAAAGAATATGACACTCTTGTGTCAGGAAGGTAAGGACTCTGTTTTGCTTGAGATGTCGCACTCCAGCCTCTTATGTGAGTCCAATGTAAGAAAATGCTAAAGGAAAATTATTCATTAGATAAAAACATGCAGCAGAAGTATTGTGACTTTAGGATAAACAGAGCCACAGGAACACAACAAGCAACAGCCTAAAGATAATGATTCAAACAAATACCTATGATAGAGACTGGTTGGTAAAATCAGATGGAAATAAAAGAAGCATGTGATATGAATTAAAATGTAAGGTAAGGATTTCAGTACTTCTCATGCTTTTTAACTGTGGAATAAATACTGCTATTGGATTCACCAATATTCAAATATAGCAGATGTGGGACTAATGGACTACGTTCAATCCTGGGAATGTTCACATGTCTTCTTAATACTCTAAAACCTTATCACAATGAACTTATTTAATCATTACATGTAATATAACATGTAATATATGAGAAGCATAAAATCTTTTTCAAATAGGAAGACAAATATATAAGAGGCAAACGACTTCTTTTTGAATAGCTGTAGAAAACTGAGTAAATCATTTTATAGTTTATTCATGCTTATTTCTACTTTGAGAAATTGTTGAAGTTAGCAAGTGACTAGGGTTCTTTCTAACTGTAAAATATTATCACCAGGTTGCATTCCCTTTCATGAGTATGTTCCAACACATACACCCAGTTACACAGTTTTAAGTGCTTGCTCAGTAATTCAAGTATGATTCTACTAAGATTCTTAGATTAAGGACTCGGTCCAACAGATCTACCCCAATTCATAGGTCAGTTTTGACTTCCAGATGAGCAGCAGTATTTCTATTTTACCAACTTTAAGGGCTTCCACAACTTTGTCCTAAAGTTCAAAACTTGCTACAGAGAAAAGATAACTGTGAAAGCAAAAGAAATGTAGACAGCAAATAAGCATTCTCCACACCTTAAAATTGTTGTATGAGAACATTTTCTCACTTTTGCTTCCTGGGATCTGCTAGTAAAACCAGACAATTTATTTATGCAGTGAGGATGTTATTGAGTAGCCTGTATCTGAAAGTGACTGGACTGCTAAACATTACTGGGTTCTGAGTTGTTCAGCTGTCCTTTTGGAGTTAGATTCCAAGTTCTTCTCATCTCAAATAAAGAATTGAGTCAAACAAGTAAAAAAAAAAAAAAAAGCAGCCGCAATGTTTATTCAAGAAAACACAGCTGAAGAGTGGAGGAGAAACTGTCTCGGCAGCCCGAGCTTGGCCTGTGTAAAGAAAAAAGTGGGTGAAAACAAACATAAAAGTACATACTGAAGGCTGGTGAGAGAGCTCTGGACTAAGCACATGGTCCAGGGTTTGATCCCTCGTACCACATGCTGCACTGGCCCTGCCTTTGGGCACATTGAGCCAGGTCAGGAGTCCTGGCATGGTGTCACATGCCTGTAAGGTCAGAGCTGGGGAGGCTGAAAACAGGAGGATCACTATAATTCCAAACTTCAGAGACCCTGTGCCAAATGCATACATACATACATATGTACATACATACGTGTACACACTGCCTCTGGAAAATGGAAAATGAACATGGGAAACTTTGGGAAGTTATGGCAGCAAGCCTGTCACGACTTACCTTCGGTTTTATGCTATCTAAATCTCAAGCGATCCTGGGACAAATCCTACATTGGAGTTCTAACGGGCAAGGCCTCCCCTTAGATTAACATCAAGTCTAGGCCAGCCTATTGAATGTCTACTCAGGTGTTTGAGTGAAGTCCATGTTCATGGCTTTGGGAACTGTGCAGTGTATGTATCTGAAGTCTTGTAATCAACAAGTTATGCCTACTTCTACAGCCAGTTTCTTCACTCTCTCATATCCTCTCTCAGGGATACTTTCTTATGTTGCACGGAGGGCATATTCATGAAGGTGTGAAAGCTAGCTCTTTATCATGATACCCAAAACTTTGAATTCTTGGGGCTTTCAATATGAATCCCTTACATTTCTCCATCTTTCTTCTGTTCCAAAGTGTAGACAGAGCTTTCGCCAAGATTCTTTTATCTGACTAAAAGAATTACTCCTCCAGTGGTAATACAAATAGCTTGAAATTTACAGACCCAGAGTCTGCTTTTATTTTTTTAAAAAATGACTCAAACCCATTGAGTGACAAAGACAAGATAAAAGCTAAATTATATACCCATGTGTTGCACCTTATTCCTGAGCTTCCTTAAAACTTTGGATCAGAGTCTCACTCAATTATGCGTGTAAGTATGTTAGTCATTTAAGAACATGCCATCCATCTCCACTGCCAGCTTCACTGGGTAAACAACTCCTGCATAGTCTCTTCTATGGACAGATGCATTCACAAATTCATAGCTGAATTGCCTATTAGGAATTTGGATCGAGTTTGAAAAAGTGGGGGATGGCAGCGCAACCTTGGTCTGATGCTACTTTTTCTTAAGCTCCTACAATCCACTCTTCTTTCCAGGTGCCATGTGATTAAACAATGTGGTGCTGCCATGCCCTACCACAATGAAGTTCCTGCTTTCAGGGAAGCCAAACATAGACCAGAAACCCTGGAACTGTGAGCCAAAATAAACTTCTTTAAGTTATGGGTGCCAGCTATTTTGTCAAGACAATGGGCCATATGACCAAGAAATAGAGTGTCTTCTAAAGCAGATCATTCTTCTGCTTTGTAAGCGGGCCTCTCCACATGGACTCTCAGTTTGGCTGGTTTGCTTGCTGTTGAAGGTTTTCCCTGGCAGATACTCTACATTCTGGGCATCTCTCACTCTCAGGCATCTCCAGTGCACTTTTGGTTTGATACTATCAGCCTCACACATTGATTTCCCAGAGTGTCTTATCACACTCTGATACTGCCAAGTATTTTTACCTGTCTCCACACACAACCCTTTAAAGTCTTGGTATAACCTTTGATGATCTGACAGTTCTTGAATTCTACATGTCTATAAAGCCAGTTTTACATACAGAAGACCAAGGTTATGATAGTGCAAGAAATGGCCAGGCCTTGCACCAAGACTATAGAAACTTCTGAGTGCCCATCTGACTAATTATGGTGAAACAGATCTTAGGAAACTAAGGCTTTAGAGAGCTCTTCTGCAGCAGCTAGCTGAGGACTTTCTCCTCCAAGGAAGGGTCTATGTTTTGCACTGTTGAGCTTGTGATAGGTAGGATTTTGCTTATTTATGATACTCTTACGGTGTGATTCTTTTCTTGATTTAAAACACTTGGGGTTTTTGTTTGTTTGTTTGTTTTAGTTTTTAAAGACACTGTTAAGCAAACACAACTTTTTCTGTGCCAACTTTACTCAGGCAAAACTCTTAAGTTTTTAAAATTTTTCTGCTCTCCTTTTTGCTCCAGTTTCTCACTGTACATTTATAGTAAAGCAGCTAGCAGTACTCCTGACAAAGCCTGAACACTGGGGTGTCATGAAATTTCTTCCACCAAATCAATTGTTCTATTATCTTTAAATTCAGCCTTAGACAAAGTTGTAATGAACTGATAAAATGCAGGCATTTTCTTTGCCAGAGAGTTATACAAGTGACCTTTAGTGATTGTAGAGTCCTAATTTCCACCTGAAAACTACATTGCCTGCCTCTGTTCCGCTTTCATACAGACATTCTGATCTTCAGAGTACTGTTGAGAATCCTCCATCAAGACTGGCTCACGGAACTCATGGTTGGGTTTTGTCTGCCTCTGTAAACTTCCAGTTCCTTACAAAGTAGGTTTCTAAAGCTTGTAAACTACCTGGACAAGTATAGACACAACAATGAACTCGATCCTCTGCCATTAGTGTTTTGAATTGATCAGTGTTTCATTGCTGGGACAACACAAGCTAGTGTTCAGAGGTGGAGATTTTGAAAGATGATTGTAGTAGTTGATACAATGTGTCAACTTGGCTGAATGACTCAGCAGCCTGGTTCCCTGTTGATGGGAGCCCCACTCTGGGTTACAATTGGTTCTTCCCTAGATTATCACCCAGCCTGCCTAGGATATGATTGGATCTCTCCCTAGAATGGGATCAAGGGCCCGTCCTGGGGTATGATTGGTTCTACCCTAGGGCGCAATGAGTCCACGTCAGAATGATTGAGCGCAAAAAGACTTTTTAAAGGGCTGAAGGAGGAGTCAACACTTCACTTCGTCGGAGAAGCTTCGGTCTTCGCATTCAGACTGGACTTCATCGTCTGGCTTGCAGCGCAGACTCTTCGGCCTCCAGCTTAGACCTCTCGCCTTCCACCGCAGACTCTTCAGCCTCCAACTACAGAAACTTCAGTCGTACGGACCCGTCAGCCGACAGAGACTTACACGGAGTGCTGCAGTGAGTCCAAGCCTCGGGATTGAATCCTTCAGTCCGGAGTGTGCAGACGCCCTGTGCGCGCTTCCTCATCTGACTCTGTGGCTATTGTAAGCCAATCTTACAATTTCTTATAGATTGTATATTTGGTGTTAATATCCATTCCTTATATTATATCTAT
>PVJA010008380.1:0-64669 GCA_004027025.1 Myocastor coypus
CTTTTGTAGCCCAGGCTGGTCTCGAACTCGCACCAATCCTCCTGCCTCAGCCTCCCAAGTGCTGGGATTACAGGCGTGAGCCACCACGCCCGGCCTTTTTTTCTGACTTCTAACTGTAACTGTATTCATTTCAGTATAAATTGGCTGTAGGGGGACAGAAAGAACTGGACATATTTCAGAGATGAATGACAGCAAAAAAGGTCCAAATAGCCCTAACTTTCCAGGAGCTATGAGGTAAACATTATGCTTAAGGGCGATTCCAGGGAGCATGGCGCTGCACGCCTGTATTTCCAGGACTTGGAATGCTTAAGCAAGAGGACTGTGGGAACCCAGGACTGCCGCATCAAGCTGGATAACATAGCAAGACCCTGTCAGCAAAGTAAAATAATATAAAAAAGGCTGGTTATATTTTATATGTAAATATTTTATCTAAAAAAAAGTTATTAAGTGTGGAAATAAAATTAACAAAAAACTATCAGTTTACTCAGAATTAACACAGATGCAGAAAAATCCACTGTAGGCCGTGAGCAGCGGCTGCTTTTGACTCCAGCTACATAATCACTTCCCGGCCTTTTGGCTAAGATCAAGTGAAGAAACTACCAAAGAGGTTAGATTCAATTTCAAACTTGCTGAAGATAAAATATTCAAATACTATTATTATTATTGTTTATTATGTATTTAGTACAGGGTCTCACTACAGAGCTCTGACTCATAGTGATCCTCCTGTTTTCAGCCTCCCAAGTGCTGGGATTATAGGCTAGTGCCACCACACTCAGTCTTTACTTGTTTAATAATTTTGAAATAAAAAAAAACTTTTTTTTTTTGAGGGAGCTCGGGAAATACCTCCATGGCACAAGTACCTGCCCAGCAAGTGCAAGGTCCTGAGTTTGATCCCCAGTTGCACAAAAAAAAAAAAAAAGGGGGGGGGGGAATTCCTTTTTTTTTTTAAGAATTTTTTATTTTATTTATTTATTTTTTTTCTTGTTTCAGAACTTTTGTTTGTTTATTTATTTATTTTTTTATGGCCAGCTCAGCCTGCCCTGAGGGCAGGGCTGGCACAGCATGCGGTGCCGGGGATCCAACCGCAGTCCCTGCAGCTGCCTAAGCTTTCCTAAGCAGGCGCTTTAGACCACTAAGCCATCCTACTAGGACTGGAAAATTCCTTTAGAAACAGGAAAATCTGACGTGATCAGTAGTTACTTCTATGTAACTGTCAAGACTGTACCTACCAGTGAGCTACAATCAGACCTATTCTTAAAAGTGCCCAATTATATTAGTATATTTCTGTAAAATGTAGATATAAATCAGAACCCATATGCTGGCATCTACTTAGGAGTTCAGAGGTAGAATATCAAGTATCTGTATATTTTTACTTAAGATTTTATTTTGTAAATAAGGAGGAGAGCTTTTCGCTTCACTGCTTCGTGTGGGTTGTGTTTGGTAGAACGCTGACCCCGTTCCCATCCCCCACCATGACTGCGCCACCGCAGACCTGTTCTCGGCCGCGCTGGCCTCCCAAGAGTAAAGGGTACCGAGAGAGGAACCGGGCCTACATGCGTGGGCGGCCGCGTGCGGTGAAAGCCCTGCGCAGTGCCGCGCCCTCATGCCTTTGAGCTTGCAACCCAGCGGCTGTGCCAGATGGAAGACTCCATGAAGGTGACTGATGGTACAAGCTCTAAGACCTGATCTCCCCAGGTTTCCTGGCAGCAGCTGATGCTAAAGACTGTTTATCTCTGGAGCTTGCCTAAGCTAAGAAGACATTCTTGCTCTGGACCAGACAGCATCCAGTCGGCAGTTTCCAGTTTCCTGCCTCAGCTTTCACCTGCTGAGTACAACCGTCATACCCAACATCGGCTGGTTACTGTCTCAGCTTGGAGAGACCTTGAGAAGACACAGGCAAAGATGAACAAGTTGTAGATGACAAGTTCTGTAAACAAATTTTTGCTATGGTGAATATACCTGTGACTATAAGTTGGTCAATAAAGATCATGAAAGCGTCAATAAATAAATAAATAAATAAATAAGGAGAAGAGGGGGTTAAAGCAAAGAGGAAGGGAATAAAAGAAGCTATCCCACGTGCTAGTACAGATTTCCTATGATCAATGTGGTCATGATCTAAAATGCACCAATAAAATTTCTTTTAATGATTTTTTTCTTTCTTTTTAAGTTATGGCTGGCTCCGCATGCAGTGCCAGGGATCGAACAGTGGTCCCTGTGGTTGCCAAAGCTTTCCTAAGCAGGCGTGTTAGACCGTTGAACCATCTCACCAGTCCCTTAAAAAATGATTTTAACATATTTCTTAAAACATTTTCTGGAGAATCACTACCAGTGTCTGATCTACGCAGTGAGACCCTGTAGATCCTGTACTAGATACATAAAATAAAATAAACATTTTCAGGAAAATCAACCTGGGTTTTTTATTTTTCTCTTTATTACCTTGAGGAGCTAAAGAATAATTGTTAATGTGTTTCCTACTCCGTTGCATTATTTCTGTATCAGTCTTCCCAAGATAAGCTTCTTCCTGTTCCTGGTTTGTGCGAACCCCAGGGGCATAATTAAGGCCTGAGAAAACCCAGGAAGAGGCTTTCATAGCAATCCCTCCCTCCAGCCAGTAGGGGGCCTCGCCTGCCTACCGGCCTTTGAGAATAGGCTCAGAGCTTCAGGTTTCGTCACCAATTCCTGAGGTGAGGTGACAACCTGACCGACCTCAGGAGGAGAGGACGCGTGGTGAAGTGCGTCTAGGAGGCGTTACCTTTTGAATTTCTTGGGCTTTCTCCATGTTTTGGCTTTTCTCCTGCAGCATGTTCTCCACCTGCTGGAGCCCGCTGTTAATCTCCTGGATCTTCCTGCCCATCCCACAGGCTGGCGAGCTCTTCAAGCCTTCGCTGTTTACCTGTTCCAGCGGGGAGAATTACACAGCTGGGTCAGACAGGCTCACGTGGCAAAACGGAACTCACCGCTCTTACTCGGAAAAATGTGCACGGTCTTGGGAAAAGTATCCCCGGCCATACCAGATAATGCCTGAGTGATAAGGCAGCTCAGAGCACGAATGAATGGCAGCTGTGTGTATCTGACCTTCTCAACATAATTGAGACAGGATAGGGGACAGCACAGCAGTCTAAGCGCCTGCCTGGCAAGCGCAAGGACCTGGCTTGCGATCCCTGGTACCACATGCTGTGCTGGCCCCAGAACCCTGGGCACACATGCCAGCCACTGAAACCAGGCGTGGTAGGACACACACACACACCTGTCATCCCAGTGCTGGGGAGGCTGAGCCAGGAGGATCACTACAAGTTTGAGCTGTATAGTGAGACCCTGCACTAAACAATAAATAAAATAAATATAATCTAGAAATAAAGTGGTTAATGTGAATAACAAAAGTTCTGTGCTGTGTTTGGCAAGGCTACAAGGTAGGTTCTTTGCAACGCCCCTGTGGATCAAATGGGATAAAAAAATTTCTGTGTGGTACACTATTTATTATATGATCTCTCTAGTTTATCAGAAAATTCTCTGCACAGATCTGTTTGCAGTAAAACCAGACATATTCTCAAGCCAGTTTTAAACACCAAATTAATTTCCATCTTTATATTCATCTGGGTAAAACAATCTTCTGTTTTGTGTGGCTGCTTTTCATGTTTTTCCAGCAACCAGAAATCTAGCTTCTGGCCAGTTTTAACTTAAAAAAAAAATCTAAATGACTTAAGAAAATAACTTCTGCTGGGAAAGATAATAAATGCTGAATGTATCATTTTGCAAATACTAGATTAGTTGGTGTTGCTTTTCTTTTTAAAGCTACATTGATAGTTGATAGGCTTTCTCTAAACAGCCACTAAGTAACCAAATAATACTGGACACTTCGGAGAATCCTGTTAATCCCCATGCTATCTATGTAGACACTGCAACTAACAGTGTCCCATGCAGATAAGCACACAGCTGCAGAAACCCAAACACACAAAGGGCCGGAGCTGAGGTTGCACGGGCCAAGGCAGGGCTGACCTTGGCCTGAGGAGACCACAGTTTCCCAGACTTCATTTCGGGTCCTAGTCCTATCAGACTGTTTCTTTCCTACCCTGCATGCCATACCACAATCAAGATTATTTTATCCTTTCCCTCTGCCTCCCTCCCTCCCTAGCTTTCCCTGTGTGTGTATGTCTCTCTCTTTCTTCCAGCTCAGCCCACCGCGGGGGTGGGGCTGGCATAGCATGTGGTGCCAGGGATTGAACCGCGGTCCCTACACTTGCCTAAGCTTGCCTAAGCAAGCATTTTAGACCACTGAGCTATCTCGCTGGCCCAAAATTTTGCTTTCAATCTCACTTTGATTATGTATTATTTGTTTCTTGTAGGCAGTGTAACAAACACAAAATGAAGTCTTCTGGTATCGGGCCAGTTACTCTACTGACACAAAAGCAAACCCTTTAGCTACATCACCAGAGATCAACATGTGGGCAGCTAGGCAACATGCTGAGTACACACAGTGATACCGTGTCTTCTACCTGGAGCCTTCAGCTTCCTAAAGACCCAACACAGGTACGAAAACCCAGCTGCTTGGTGTCACAAAGACGCAGGCTCACGGTGAAAAGGTGCACATCTCACAGGAAATCCTGGTTACCATTAACTTACCTTTTAGGGCTTTTTACACAATGTATTCATGAGAATAACATTTAGTTTTTCCTCAATATATTTAGTAGCCTCTTAAAACTAAGACCAAAGTGCACAATTCTCAAAAAAGTATTTTAAAAAAGGTTTTCTTGTGTAAATAAAAAAAAAAAAAAGTTGTATTAGGTTACTTACCTTTTTTTATATACAGAATAGATTTTTCCTAAGAAATTGATTGATAAGTAAATGACAAAGATTCTAGCAACTAAGTGTGAAATACGGTTTTGAGGCTCAGGGCTGAAGACCAGCATCATTTATCAAGCTGTACTTATTCCGAGCTTCAAAAAGCAACCCTAAAACCGTCCTATGGCTGATGGACAAAGCAGAATTTTCCTCTGTTGGATTTGGGTTGCCTTTTTTATTCTAACGACTTGGTCTTGCTAAATACTTCTGTCCTCAATACTACAATATGTTCCTATCGTCGTTCAGATCGGCGTTCTGATGTGTAAAGATCTGCCCAAGTATCTTTTGTGAGAATTCCGTTGGTATCATAATTAAACAGACACTATAAGTTAAGTAGTATTTCCAGTGAGTTGTGACATGTGTGTTCTTACTGCCCATAATTTCCATGTTTCAGGGAATATATTTTAAAACATGCCCCCAGAAGTTTAAGTTTCTGTAGTGTTAGCCGGGCGTGGTGGCGCACTCCTATAATCCCAGCACTCGGGAGGCTGAGGCAGGAGGATTGGTGCGAGTTCGAGACCAGCCTGGGCTACAAAAGTGAGCTCAAGGCCAGCCTGAACTGCATAGCGAGACCCTGTCTCAAAAAGACAAAAAAAAAAAAAAAAAGTTTCTGCAGTGTATAATCCAAGTAAAAGGTAGTGTGCAACTTCTTCAACTGTGGAAAGAGAAAAACTAAGCACGCCAACAACTAAAATACACACATAATCTAATAATCTGTTATCTGTGTCACTGACTTAGGATAGCTTTATTTCAGCATGCAATGAAAAAAATCCAGCATCTAACAAAACTCTATAAAACCAGTCAGAGTTAAACATCAGGGTAAATGCCAAAATAACCTCAAGAGATGCCTCCTCCTTGAAGCTACTCAATTCCAACACCAGCAACCCAAGCACAAACGTTATCATTACCTGCTCCTCCAGGTCTTCTAGCACTTTTCTGCATTCCTCCACCTGGGATTCCACCTCGGCAGGGACTATGGTATACATCTCAGAATACTTGATGCGCAGTTTTTCCATAATATTCCCCAAAGTGAGCTTCCCTTTCTCAACGATGCTCTGGAGCGCCTGAAAACAAGAGAGTTTCCATACTCACGGGGAAAGGGTGAGCTCTAAAAAAACGAAAGTGACTTTGTAGCATGTCCTCCTGATTTAAATAAGCAAACCCTGTAGGACAAAAACCTCGCTGTGGATACAAGCTGATTAACCCTGAGAGATACCCAGGTTAGTCAGATGATACTTTCTAATTTGTAAGAATTAAACTTGATATCTCTTCACTGTGTCAAACAATTGTTGCAAAAAAAAAAGAAAGAAAGAAAAAAAAGAAAAGGACATTGCAAAGATGTTGCTCCTGTTTCTAAAGGGCCTCTAGTACTTAACTGCACCCCAACTCAACTGCATGCTGCTCTACAAAGCTACAAGTCGCAAAAAGTTTCCAAGAAGTTTTGCGGTAGTGTTGTTAACTTGTTGCGATTTCTCCTTCTTCCTGCATTACCATCTCAGCCAGTCAAGGCCACTAAAAGCTCAACGCTGGAAGCAAAAGTGTCCATTTCAGGTAATTAGGCAGCCCAGCTGAGCTCAACGCCTTTCAAAAGGGAGAGAGGTCCAGTTCCCTGAGAAGAATGCGGGGTTTCAGGAGATAAAAAGAACCCTGAACAAACAGTCCATTGGCCGTGGCCTAGAAATAAAATCTGATCTATGTACTCCTGTGGTAATTATATAAAGGAGAAACTCATTGGTTTGGGAAAGTTTCCCAAAGATCAAGTGGAAAAATACTTCTTGACTCTCCTGTAGCTTTTTTGCTGTTTGTTTTGTTAGTACGGTAGCTGCTCAGCAGGGCATTGTTTGTGTTAATGGAATGAGTCACCCTGCTGAAGAATGATTACAATTTTAAATGACTCTGGGATGTGTCACCGCTTTCCTTTTCTGAACAAGTCTGGAAAGGGAAGAGCACTGGCATGGTGGCATTCAGACACAGGAGGGGCTGGAGGTGTGGATGTCATGTGTCACCCACGCCCCAGCTCAGGAAGGAAGGCCTCCATTCACAGCGGGGCTCCAGGACTGTGAGGAAGTTTCCTTTTTTTTTCCTGCAATGAATGACCAGAAGCTCTGGCTCCCAGCAGCCAAATGCACTGCCTTTGCACTGGAAATACAGGAGAGTTTTCTAGTGACCCTCCCTGGGTCCCCAGCCCCGTCAGGGGCGAGACCTCGTGCCGCCTAGAGGAGTCTGCCGGGGCACCCTTGGGAGCTGTGACTTCATACCTGGCTGAGAAAGACCTGCTGGCTCCAGACTCCTGGCCTCTAGGCCTGCTCCCCCCCCCCCCCACAGCCCCCTGCGCTACCCTGTGCCCTGGATTTTCCCCGGGACATTTCTGTACAACTCAGAACATCAGACCAGGGCCCAGGATCAGCTGTGTTCACACCCACCCCTCGCCTACCTCCAGCTGCTCCTCCCGCTCGGGGTGACCCTCGGAGGCCATGTTTGGGAAAGAAGTTGTGCTCTGTAGAAACAAGTTCTTCAAAGCAACGATTTCTTTTGTGAAGGAAAGTCGTTCCTGGATTTCAGAGTGTACCAGTTCCTTACTGCTTTGAGCTTTCTGAAGAAGCCTGAAAAGAAGCACCAAATTGTAATTAGTTCTGTGAAATTGCTTTATTTCAATGATTACGAAAATGTCTGAACAGCACACAAAAAAGGTGACTTTATTCCAGTTTCCAATGATTTATACATCACATACTCAAACATATACTGCACCTTAGCATTCTCTCAGCAACCTCTCCTGAGGCCTCGCCTGCCATCTCCCGGTCCCGCACGCCACATCCTCCCACACTCCCTGCATGGCTCGTTCTCGTCCTACAAGGCCCCTGCTCTAGGACCACAATGGCTTTCGGCTGGGCCTGGAGTCACGGGTGGGCCCCCAGGCACACTCAGCCCCATGTGGCTTTGCCTCCTCAGCTGATCCCAGCTGCTGTAGAGGGATCCGCATGGAAGAGACCACTGAGGCGGGAAAATACCCTTCCAAGTGACATATCTGCCAAGTATTTAAGACTCTGTGAGATGTCAATAAACACATATTGGCTCTCTTCCCACACCTCTTAGCCAACACATCGCTTCTACTTGGCTGTCTCAGGGTATCCTATATATTTAAAAAAATTTTTTCTCATACTGATCCTCCTCTTTCCAGCCTGCCCAGGGTTGGGACTATAGGCATCTGCCAAGACACCCAGGCTCGGTGGCCGGCTTAGCACACCTGGGGCAGGGCCAATAGCGCATGTGGTGCCAAGGATCGAACCCTGGTCCCTGCACCTGCCTTAGAGGCACTTAGTCCACTGAGCTATCTCACCAGCCCCTGTGTTAATAAAGCAGTAAATACATTCCCCCTGGTTCTAGGAGCTGCTCTAGCAAATTAACTGAGCCTGGGAGAAGGGTTGCCAGTCAGACACAAGGACAGTGACACCTGCCACTTGCAATTGGTTTCTAAAGTGGGGACAGTGTTGTGGGTTTTTTGAAATCTCAGAATGCAGGCTCTGAGCCATCTCCAGGTGTCAGAATGCAACTGCAGGAAATCCGGCTGGCGTTAGCTGGCCACCCGCACGTAGCTGGTGTCAGAAGAGTGTGTCGAGTACCTCTGAGGGAGTCAAGTCTTTTCTTTAAGAGCATCTCTAGCCTTCAAATCACCGCTTGACCCACTGTGTCTACAACTTCTTGCTGTCTTGTGTCACTGATCTGCTGACTGACCCAGGGATTCTGGCAGTGCTTCTATGAAAGTAAAAGAACCGCATAGAAGATTTCTTACTTAGACCTTGGTTAAATGCTAGCATACTCATGCGGTAGGTACACAGATATTTTAAAATCACGACGGCACTGGAAAACAAACATGATATGCTGATAAACTGTTTGGCAGAAGAGAATAACAGTAGTGTAATCTCCATCTGTTTTTTTTTTTTAATCTTTTTTGTGTGTGGTACCAGGGATCAAACCTTACCCTTGCGCTTGCCTGGCAGGTGCTTAGGCCACTGAGCTATCTCCCCAGCCCTAAAAAGAAATTCTTCAGTAAAAAAGATGAGAACACAAAAATCCAAATGAGAGTAAAAGGAATTGGCAGGCACTGTTCCTGAGTGATGAGATTACGTGTGTTTTTCAGGCTACTCTTTATGATTTTTCTCCACTTTCTAACTTTCCTATAGAAAAACAGCAGACATTCAAAAGAAATTTGTTTGTTTTTGTTTTTGTTTTTGTTTTTGTTTTGGTTATTCAATTGCAATAGCTATTTAAATTATGAATTACTAAATTAGTTTCTAGTTAAGTAAAGACAATGTTAAAATTTAAAAGTATAACACTGATACAAAATCAAGGGGAGTATCACAAGTTAGTTCTACCATAGGAAGAGTTAAGCAAAAGGATTGGAAAGGCAAGTAGCGCAGGTTTCAGTAGACATGTCGACGGAGATTTCCTGCAGCAGAGCAAGCAAAGCTGTTTCTTATGTAAGAGAAATTTAAGGTAATAAAGTAGACAGTATAAGGAGATATTTTCAGCAAATATGCAGTAAATTGGAAAAGACGTTTCTTCTCAACACTCAAAACAAAAAATGCTGTTCCTAGAAATTGTGGCTCCTGGAATGTAGGTACCAGAGAATTCTAAACGGCACATGTGGCTGGCACTAAAGATATTTGAATAGGAATCTCCACTCTGTAATATCAGAATAGAAAGTCAGTCCTTGTTTTAATTATAACTTTTTTTTCTTCTCTCTTTTTGAGACAGGGTCTCACTATGCTACCCAAGCTGGTCTCAAACTCACATTGATCCTCCTGCCTCAGCCTCCCAAGTGCTGGGATTATAGGCAGGCACCACCATGCCCGGCTTTAATTATAATTATTGACCTGTGTCATCTTCTTTGATACCTACCATCACTGACTATAGTCAGTATAGTCATTGTTCTATAAACATATATATATATATATATATATATATATATATATATATATATATATATATGAAATTTTTTTTTTTTTTTTTTTTGCGGGACCAGGGTTCAAACTCACGACCTTGCACTTGCCAGGCAGGCACTTGTGCCTCGGAGCTATCTCCCCAGCCCCTATATATGAAATTTAAAAAAAATTTTCCAAATTAGGCATTTGTGTCTGTTATGGTTTATGTCTAGCTGTCCCCCCAAAGCCTCATGCAATCATGAGCGGGACTTCTAGAGTTTGAGACTTGACGCATGATCCATTGGGATTATGTGTTTTAGTACTGATGGGATTCTGGGCTTGAGTACTTCTGGGATTACCGGTGTGGCCAGAGGTGGATAGGCTAAGGCAGAGAGCCTGAATGTAATATAGAGACAGAGAGAAAGACTCTCTGCTGTTCTCTGCTCTCCTGGTTGGTCAGTTGCCTCTGCTGCCATATTGTTGCCATTCCACTGCCATGAACTGCTGCTCTCCGCCATGTGCCTCTCTCTGCCTTGGAGTCAGCTGAGAATGTACTGAAACCTCCAGTAACTGTAAGATAAATAAACCTTTTCAGCCGGGCGTGGTGGCTCACGCCTGTAATCCCAGCACTTGGGAGGCTGAGGCAGGAGGATCGGTGTGAGTTCGAGACCAGCCTGGGCTACAAAAGTGAGCTCAAAGCCAGCCTGAACTGCACAGTGAGACCCTGTCTCAAAAAAAATAAAATAAAATAAATAAATAAATAAATAAACCTTTTCTTCCTTCATTTTGAGTGTTGGGTATTTTTCCCAGCAATGAGTAAACAGTAACGAAGGCAGCGTCTTTTGTGTGTGTGTGTGGGACTGAGGTTCGAACTCACAACCTTGCACTTGCCAGGCAGGCAACTGTGCCACAGAGCTATCTCCCCAGCCCAATTAAGCATTTGCTAAACACAGAGCAGCCAAACACATCCCCCCCCCCCCCCTGGTTCTTCACAGGCCTTACTTGCTGCATCGTTCTTGCATGGATGTGAGCTCCTGAAGTATGGGCACTGCTCCTGCCCCATCAGAACCTTCTGGAACATCCCAGATGTCTTGCGTGCGCTGCACGAGCAGAGTCAGCACCAGCCGCTGCTTCTCCACATTCTCCTCGCACTGGCACAGAGAGGCCAGCGCCTCCGACAGAGCCTCTGTGCTGGCCGCCTCTTTCAGGTGAGAAATTTCCGGGAGTTCCTCTTGAAGATTCTCTAAAATAATGGCTTCTCGTTCCACCTAATTCAATACCAACAACAATAGAGCAATCGTAAGTGAAACATACTCGTGCCACTACTAGGACCTCAAATGTCCCCTATGGCACCACAGGTGCTGAATATGCAAATTTGAATACACTCTCTCAGAGGGGTTCCCATGGCTTTCTTCTAAGTTCAGTGATAGCTGCTCTCCAAAGCTGGGAATGGTAGCCCTGTGCTAGCAGGCGCTGGCTGCTGCTCAAGGAAAGGAAAGGTTAAAGTGAAGCACCACTGCTGTGGGCTGAGGCAAATGTTGCTAAAGGCTTAAAGTCCTTCACTTCCCTTTCAGCTTTCCGCTGAAGAGATCCATGAGTTCAACCACCCCCACTAAACTGCTTTCCCTGGAAGAGAGGGGGACTGGTGGAAAAGGAAACATTTCTGCAGGTCTCTCTGTTCCTTCCTTCCCAATCCTGCTTGGTCGGTTTCCCAGGTACCTCTAGGAGACTCTGCTCACACAATGCCCACCAGAGAGGAAGGAGCCAGAATGACCAACCCCTCATACATTCATCAAACTGCTGGTATCAACCAGAAACACGGGACCCACTTCAACACGGATCTGGAGACTAGCAGCTCTATAGCCCAGAGCAAAGACACAGAAGAAGTCTCTCAGGGCCCTGCCTCTGAGGGCTCCAGGCGCCTATGCACACCCTCTGGTCTTCTCTTCGGCTGCACCATGAATCCACCTCCTCTCGCCTGCGTCACCTTCACTCTCCTGCTCTGGTGTCGTACGTCTGCAGTCTAAAGCGCTGCCCCAGTGAGCTTCACTCATGCTAAAACAATGAGCACAGCCCTCGATATCCAGTAGGATGGGCCGGGGCAGAGAAAGAAGGTTCATGGGAAGTCAGGAAGCGCAGTATTGATCGAGTTTCCAGGCTCTGGTGGTCTGAGGCATCCAAAGCCTCTGACTTTTGTCTCCATGCATTCTAGGGGCTGGACTCAGGGCCTCACACAGGACAGACAAGAACTGCACCACTGGGCTATGTCTTCAGCTTTTTTTTTTTTTTTTTTTCATACCCAGGCTGGCCTCACACACGTGACCTCGTCTCAGCCTTCCCAGCACCTGAGATTACAGGAACGTGCCACCATGCCTGGCCAAGCTTCTCGTCTTTGGACTCCACCAATAAGGAGCCCTGGGTCAGCCTTTTGGATCATGCGTGGGGATGGAGCTCTACGCAGTTAAGCAGCTGACTGAGGGACCTCGGCCTGCCTCGAGCAACATAACTGTGCTGCACCTGGCAGCGGCTCAGGCACCCTGGTCTAGAGCAATGAAGCTGCCGGGCTCAGAGAGCCAACAGTCCTCTTACTGGGCAGGACGACTGCCTTTGATTCTCAAGGCCCTGGTCATTTTCGAGGGCTTTTGCCTCCAATGTGCCCTCCTCTTTCTGCACCGCATGGAAAATTCAATACCTATAAGTCATCTGGGATCTTAGCTGCCAGAGAGTTCTGACCTTCCTGGATTCTCCCAAAGCCATATTCCACTATCTCGTATCTAAGCCTTCGCTGTAGGAGGTTGGGGGCCTGATCAGTCCCTGACAGCAGATCTTGGAGGTCACGTACATCACACTTGCATCCATTTATCAGATCTGCGACAAGCAGTGCTGCTAATGTTGGGGGACAAAAAACGGAAGATGTGAGCCCGAAGTGGCAAGAAGAAGGCCACTTGTGTCCCATGATCCACTTGGCTCCCCATGCACCGTTACCTGCAGGTACAGATGTAGACCTAGCTATGGAAACTGCCTTTTCCGGTCTCCTCAAAACTAGGTATAGCTAGATGGAAGTCGGGGTCCCAGGCAGGGTGGGGTGAGGCGGGGCTGGGTGAGGTGGGGTGGGGCAGGGCAGGGCAGGGCAGGGCAGGGCAGCCGGCCACATGGATCCCGGGCATGAGATGAGGTTCTGTGGATCACTGTGTGTCCAACTTCTTGACCAGCACCTCACAGGCAAAGGGGCTTCCAGTGCACACTGGATTCAAAGAGCGGCATCCGCTGTCCTGGAGCCCCTCCTGGTGCTTGCCTATGCGGTGACAACCACAAATAGCCAAGCGCTGTGACAGGGATTCAATCACAGCCAAGGGCCTAAGTGCACAGACCTCTCCCATTTCTGGGCTCCTGGTCCCTACTCGTGTCTCGCTGTCACTTTCCAAAGGGAGCCACCTGCTGGGCAGCCCCGGTCCCAGGCTCTGTGGCCTGCTCTAAGTGGTGACTGACTGAGGAGAGAACCCCAGGGGGAAAGCCTTCTAGGGCAGAGCTGGGTATCGAACCCAGGGCCTCATGCATACAGGTGGCAAGGGCTCCCAGATGGTGCTAAACCCAGGCCCAAAACAAATCTTAGCAAGATAACAGTTTTTCTCAAAAGCCAGGCAATCCTTCACCTTCTGAATAGCTAGACTGTGCTTCCCCCAGCCAGCAGAACTGTACTCAGAAATAAGCAACAGATCAACTACAGAGAAAAACAGTGCCCAGGATGGATCTCAAGTGCATTACTCTTAGGGAAGAGAAGCTAGAAACGACAGGCCAGAGGAGCTCACTTTATTATATTTGACTCCCCCCCCCCCAACCCCGCCCCAGAACTGGGGCTTGAACTCAGGCCCTTATGCTTGCCAGGCAAGTGCTTATTCTACTGAGCTGTCTCCCCAGCCCACTTACTTTATTATATAATATTCTGGAAAAAAGAAAAACTACAGAAGAAATAGATTAAAAGTCAGCTGTGGCTAAAGATAAGGGACAATAAAGGGACATGGGGAAATTTTTAGGGAGCATGAAAATGTCCAAAATCTTGGTTTTTTGATGGTGTTCATGGGACTGCACGTCTATCAAAGCTCAATAAATTTTATGCTGAATTTTTACTGCTGTGGGGACAAAGACAGTTCTCCAAACAGTCAGATAAATGTCATGAAGGTTATGCATGTACTTCGCCGCCTACAGAGGACTCTACGGCTCCTTGATTTCCCTTGGACTTAGAATCCTAATGAAACTGGCCATACAACATTTATGCTCAGTCAACTAAAAAGAAGAGCTAGAAAGGAGAGGGGGCCGG
The DNA here is from genome assembly GCA_004027025.1 of Myocastor coypus. Classification (NCBI taxonomy): domain Eukaryota; kingdom Metazoa; phylum Chordata; class Mammalia; order Rodentia; family Myocastoridae; genus Myocastor; species Myocastor coypus. The sequence continues at coordinate 14,080 of PVJA010008380.1, forward strand.
CCATGGTGGTGCCGAGGTTCTCCCAGCACTCAGAGGAGTGGGGGATCACAGGTTCCACCCTAGCCTTGGCAACTCAGTAACTTAGCAAGACTCTGTCTTAAAATTGTAAAATAGCCAGGTGTGGTAGCGCATGACTGTAATCTCAGCTCTGGAGAGGCTGAGGCAGGGAGGATTGAGGTGAGTTCAAGGCCAGTCTGGCCTGCACAGCAAGACTCTGTCTCTGAATGAATGAATGAATGAATGAACAAGTAAATGAACAAACAAATAAATAGATAAAGGGCTGGAGATGCAGCTCAGCGTGAAAACCGTGAGTTTAATCTACAGTACTGAGAAAGAAGAGAAAGGGAGGGAGAGAGGGAGGAAAGAAGTGGAGGAAAAGAATGAGAAGAAAAAGAGAATGCAGAAGAAAAGGAGAAGGTAAAGGAGGGAAGCGCTTAGCTGCACCAAATGCTAACACTGGGAAAGAATAAAAAAAACCCAGAACGACTGCGGCAGGAGCTAAGGAAGAAATGACATTCGGTACCAGGGGAAGAAGCCAGGCTTCCCTCTCCGGTAAGCTCCAAAGACTTGGCTTTATTCTACCACACTAAGCTCACCGACACATAAAATAAATGATTATTCTGGATAACTCGAAGTTAGTAAGTATACCAAGTACATTCTGTTCACAAACAGAAAGACTGGAAGGGGCAAAAGTTAAATAAAAAATTAAATATATATTTTTTTTAATTTGTAAATGTATAAGCTGGGCATTTAAAGTTTCAAAAACTCTTATGCAAATCATTTATTTCAAATGCTTACCCTACATTAAATATTTAAAGAGCAGAAATTTCTTTTGTCACACATGAAGGCACTGACCATGCTCCAAGAATCTTACCGGTGCAGATGTTTGGATGATATAATTTCTACTGGGTGGATAAGAGCCATTTTGATCTCATACATTAGAGGCGGGTGCAGCACTTGCCTAGTGTGTGCAAGGCCCTGGCTTTGATCCCCAAAACACAAAATTATGTATCAATTTGATGTATGCAAATGTAACATAGAAGCCAGGTCACACACACAGAGCAGTACAGATCTATCTATATAAATAGATAAGACTGATGAAGAGCTATTTTGGATTTTTATGAGGGCAAATGGGACAATGATGCATGTGACACGATAAAACCTTAATCCAGTGCTTAGCACCATCTCTATTCATCTAATAATTGTTATTGTATTACATGAGACCATTTGTTTATGCTACTCTTCCAAAAATACATTTTGTTGGCAGATTTTTGTCCAATGTTGGCAGATTTTTGTCCAATGTTTGTATGAATGATTAAAAAACTCTGCATAGCCAGAATTAACTGGATCTAGCTACAGACAGGTAGAAAGCAATGTTGTGATAAAATAAAAAGCAACCAGGCCCAGTGGTGCACGCCTGCCATCCCAGCACTCAAGAGGCTGAGGCAGGAGGGCTTTGGTGAGTTGGAGTCCAGCTTGAACTACAAAGCAAGACCTTGTCTCAAAAGATCAAGACAAAAAAATTCCTCAGAACCTGGGATAAAACAAAGTAAGAAGAACAAAGTGTGGAATTAGCCCGGACTGGATTTGAGTAAGGGCTTTCCCGCAACGAAGGTTTTCATAGGTCCCAGCAAGTGCAGGCTGGAGCAGGGCCAGTGGCAAGGCCCAGCCCCAACTCAGCCCACGGGGGTTCTCATGCCACAGGATCACGTCTGTGGTGAAGGCCCCAATTACAAAATAGTATCGGTCACTCCCCTCCAGAGGCCAATGTACTGCCTGAGCTCTCCTCAGCAGCAACAGTGGGACTCAGAAGAAAAGAGTCATTTCCCAAGTTCCTTACAGCTGGAACTCTGAAGCGACTGCTCCCTCATCAAACCCCAGCACCACCACAATGCTGCTCATTTTCAAGAACGCCAGGTTCTACACAGGTTAACACAGAGCTGTAAGCTTTGATGCCAAAGCGCTCGACTTGCCTACAATTAAGGATCAATTCAACTGTATTTCTATCTTAAGTAAATTCGGCAGAAGTTACGAAAGGAAGGAGAGAGAAAGATTTAATGTTCTCATTTGTACCTCATTTAAACCTGGCCCTTTGAAAAGATTACAGAATCGTCTAAGACAATTTTGCACCATTTTTAATTTTCTGTCTTTATGTCTGTGGAACCTCCATCCTAAGCCATGATTACACTAACGCCGTGATTGGGATGCAGCACAGAGGTCTTCTCTGAGGCTTTTTTCAGAGAGAATGTCGTACCCTGTACCTTTAGGTCTGGGCTTAACAACTGTGGCTAATTTTCATAGCTAACAATTGTGGTTAATTTCAAAATTAGTTGATTATGATGCACACTGCCTAATTCTAACCTCTAGTATAATGAATATAGAGACAGTTATCTTTTTAAGAGGCATTAACTTATCATCACTAAATAAAGATTTTAAAATTCCAACTGGCAAGGAGTCACTCATTTTTAAGAATTATCTTGTGCATATATATATATATATATATATATATATATATATATATATATTTGTTGTTTTGGCAGGATCAGGGTTTGAACTCATGACCTTGTACTTGCCAGGCAGGCAGTTGTGCCACAGAGCTATTTCCCCAGTGCAGCATGTAAATTTTTAAAACTACACCATAAAAGAATCTCAATCATCTCTTGGTGACTGCTTTAGTGGGGCCCGAGTTCTATAAACAGTCAGGTGGGATAGGCAATGGTATCTTGGTTCACTGACTTGATCCTTCCCGCAATTCTGGTCAGAAAACGAATTGGAGGAGAACCCAATCATATTTCCCCATATGATGGTCGACATTAAACCAGGGCACTGAACTTGATTGGGTTCCCATCCAATTCAGTTTGTGACCCGAACTGTCACAACACAAAGTGGCAGTCTTGAGGGTCCTAACACTCACTTCCTCGCTGACGAATTTCCACTCCTGCGCCAAGTCCTCGCTCCACATGGCCCACTCCCGGGCGACCTCCAGCACGCGGAGCCACCGCTCCCACAGCGCCACCGTGCCAGCACCCTCAGTGCACCTGTGGCCCAGCAGCTGGGCGGCCCGGCGCAGCTGCGTCAGCTCCTCCTGGACCGACAGGAGATTGGACACCAGCGCCTTCGGAAAGAAAAGACAAAGGAAGGAGGGACAGAAGGTCTCAGTTTTTTCTGAAACCTAGAAGTCATCTCAAGTTCTGAACAATTAATGATGTTAATCCTCTACAATATCACATGCTCCATTTCTTGTCCTTCAGGAAGCTGATTTGGCCCGATGAGCTTTACCTATATATTCTGTTCTGGGAACACACGGGGCCATGGTGACAAATAATGAGCCACAAACTGAAATTTCCAAATTAGATGCATTTTCAAAGGTAAATATTCTAAAAGGACATTTTATTATTTTACTTTAAATCTCATACTTTAAGCCGGGCATGGTGGCGCACGCCTGTAATCCCAGCACTCGGGAGGCTGAGGCAGTAGGATTGGTGCAAGTTCGAGACCAGCCTGGGCTACAAAAGTGAGCTCAAGGCCAGCCTGAACTGCACAGTGAGACCCTGTCTCAAAAAGACAAATAAATAAATAAATAAATAAATAAAAATAAATCTCATACTTTACTAAGTAGTTCATCTGTATACACTCTCCAAATATCTTTTTTTTTTTGCATTATGGCCGGCTTAGCCTGCCTGTAGATGAGCCTGGCATAGCATATGTTGCCAGGGATCAAACTGCAGTCCCTGCAGTTGCCTAAGCAGGCATGTTAGACCGCTGAGCTATCTTGCTGGCCCCCAAATATCAATGCAATTAAAATTTTTTTAGTGTCTGTTTTGGGGGGATGTTAGGTACAGGTGACTTCCAATTCCTTCGTGGGGGGTAACCTAACACCCCAGATTCTAACAGATGACAATAAGCAAACACCTAAATCACTTAGTAGGAGTATAAGGTGACAAATTCAGGTGACCGAGGATGGCGGCAGCAGTCTGTGGCTCTGCTGCTATTCCAGCAGGATCCGCTCAAAGTAACGGAAAAGCAGCAGTTCAAGAAGGCCACCGCTAAGCTGGGATGCCGCAGGGCGGGGCTGCGTGGCCAGCCCCTTGCATCACGCCTCTCGGAACCACTGCTCCGTGGCTTTCTCTCCAGCTTCCGGCTGGAGGCATTTCCACAGGTCATAGCTCAAACCGAGGATTTCCATGGGCTGAGACACAGCCACATTCTATGCCGCTTGTCCTGCTGTGATAAATGTCAGGTTGCCACCCAGACTCACTGGGGACCTGCCCAAGCCCTTACCTTGCTCTGCTCCAAGCGCTGCAAAGCTTCTTTGTAAGACTCGGGCAGCAGGCGCATGGCCGCCCCGAGGGCCGACTCCGCTTCCTGGAGGCGCCCACGGATGTTTTCCTTAGCGCCTTTGTAACGTTTGTAATCCTCCTGACACCTGAATGTGACACAGAGGAAAAATAAGATCGGACTCTGTGAACACGACTTTGAACTCCCCCAAGTCGAAATGTCCATATTCAACTTTTTTTAAAAGATGAAAAGATCATTTTCTTTTCTTAGGCATTCAATGCACTTGGACAAGTCTTTATTGATCACCCATCCTCAGAGAGACATATGGATTGCTTTAAACACAAACCAGTTAAAGGCACAGAAGGCCACCCTCAAATCAACTACTTGGAGAACTTTTAAAAATGAAGTTCTTTTCTCATAATGGACTTGTATTTATTTATTAATTTACGTTATGGCCCGCTAACCTGCCCGGGGGGTGGGGCTGGCACAGCATGTGGTGCCGGGGATCAAACCATGGTCCCTGCAGTTGCCTAAGCTAGCATTTTAGATCACTGAGCTATCTCACCAGCCCTGAAGTTCTTCTCATTAAAGCAAAAACTTGTATTTGCATGCACTGTTAATGATCTATAAGTGGGTACAATTGATGTAGAAACCCTGCTAAGTCTTAAAAACATTTTTCTGTTTGGCTCATTAATTCATCTTCTGCAATCCACCTTAAGGAACTAACCCTGAACATATAAAAACTTCCTAAAACACCAGAGATGAAATCTTGCACAGTGAAATCTTATTCATCAGTAAAACCCATATCTAACAAACAAGTTAAATTATAAGAAACCATTTTATACAAGCCAGTGAGATGGCTCAGCGGTCTAAAACACCTGCTTAGGCAAGCTTAGGCAACTGTAGGAACCGCAGTTTATTTCCCGGCACCACATGCTGTGCCAGCCCCACCCCAGGGCAGGCTGAGCTGGCCATAAAAAAAAAAAAAAGCATTTTATGAAGTTTTGCATAACAAATACAATTGTCTGTAAAAAGAATGTCACAGTACGGAGAAAAGGCAAAAAATTAAAGTAGGCTATTTTATACATATGCGAACTATTTAAAACACTATAAAAATATGTATGTGAAATAGACTGAATTTAAATACCCACTGAGAACAATTTACAAATCTGCATGGGCTGAATCAATGTTTAATAGGAACTCCCTCTGTAAAGATGTTGTGGGGCAAAACTATGAAGGAAGGACTGACCAGTCCTTACAGAATAACTTCGTGCAAAGTAATAAGAGAATAATAACCATTAAATGTGGATAAAGGCTCAACTAGACAGCTTACAGAAGAAAAACTTTGGATGAAAAACTTTGGATGACTGACAGATATTCAGATCAAACTCAGCAGGGAGAGAAACGCAAATAAAAGCACAATGAGACTAATTCTTACTCATTAGACTCCCAAAAATAAATGTTAGTGAGGGAATGAGACAACTGGATTATTTTACTTGGCATTAAAAATCAAGGATGTGGGGCCAGGGGGATAGCTCCGTGGCACCAAGTGCCCACCTGGCAAGTGCAAGATCGTGAGTTTGAACCCCGGTCCCATTAAAAAAAAAAAAAAAATCCAGGATACTCCTATCGTTGACACAGGCATCAGTTAGATATATACCACAGAAAGCTCTTGCATTTAAAAATGTTCTTGTGAGCACTCTTTACGAGGGCAAAGTGAAGCAAAACTGAGAACAAAGCAAATGTTCATCAATAGGCAGGTACACAGTTTTTACTGCAGACTGGGACATGAAGCGCCAGGGTCATAATGAGGAGTTTCCAAAAGTGACAGAATACAGATGAGGTGCTGGCTCAAAAGTAACCGAAATAGAACACATTCATAGGAACAGTATGATGAGAAGCAGGGAGAAGGCAAATAGATTTTTTTTTTTTAATTTATTCAGTAGCGGGTCTACAGGGTCTCACTACGTAGATCGGACTCAGTGATCCTCCTGTTGTCAGCCTTCCAAGCACTGGAATTAAGGGTGCACGCCCAGTCTCACTTGCTGCCTCGGCACACCCTGGGGGTGAGGCCGGCACAGGACATGGGGGGTTGAACCCTGGCCACTGGGCTCTGCCTAAGCAGGTGCTTTAGTCCCCTGAGCTAACTGGCCAGCCCCTGAAAACAAAGAGATTTAAGTTAATAGTTTCAAGAGAGGAAAAAATAGTTCTGAGCGGAGACAGAAAGAACATGCAAAAGAATTAAATTCATGATGTTCTGGCTACAACATGATTATTTGGGGCTGGGTATATAGCTCAATGGCATAAACACCTGTCTGGTAAGCACAAGGTCCAGAGTTTGATCTCCAGTACCAAAAAAGCCAAAACAAACAAACAACAAAAAATGTGTTGGTTTTATCTTCTTATGTCCTACACATACTTTTATAAACATTCTGTTGAATGTAACCAATATCTAAATAGAAAAAAATTGGGGCTGGGGAGATAGCTCTGTGGCACAAGTGCCTGCCTGGCAAGTGCAAGGTCGTGAGTTTGAACCCCAGTCCCACAAATAAATAAATAAATAAATAAATAAATAAATAAATAAATAAATAGAAAAAAACTAAAACAATAGCCAGGCATGGTGGCGCACACCCTTAATCCTAGCACTTGGCTGAGGCAGGAGGATCGGTTTGAGTTCGAGACCAGCCTGGGCTACAAAAGTGAGCTCAAGGCCAGCCTGAACTGCATAGCAAGACGCTGTCTTAAAAAGACAAAAAAATAAGTACATAGATAAATAAATATAAAATAATAAAAATTTATCATTGAGAGAAATACATTTATTGAGAAAGCTTGGCAGCATAAGTTCCTGCCTGGCAAGCACAAGGTCCCTAATTCGATCTCTGGTACTATATGCTGTACTGGCCATGGACCCCTGGATGCGCTGTGCTGGCCCCAAAGCAGAGAGTGGTGGCACAAGCCTGTAATCCCAGGGCTCAGGAGGCTGAGACAGGAGGATCGCTGTGAGTTCAAGATCAGCCTGGGGGCTACTAAAGTGAGCACAGGGCCAGCCCAAACTGTGTAGCAAGACCCTGTATCAAAAAAAAAATTTAGCCAGGCATGGTGGCGCACGCCTGTAATCCCAGCACTCAGGAGGCTGAGGCAGGAGGACCGGTGTGAGTTTGGGACCAGCCTGGGCTACCAAAGTGAGCTCAACGCCAGCCTGAACTGCATAGCAAGACCCTGTCTCAAAAAAGACCAAAAAAAAAAAAAAAAATTATCATAGTTTCCTTTAATGATACATCTATTTGTACTTTTCCATAGTATGCACATTTTCTCTAATACATACATATAAGAATAAAGCAAAAGCCCTACATCTCACGACTGTAAAGCGCCATCCAGGAAGACTTGCCTGGCTATCCCGGCGGCCTCTGCGCCGGCTGCCTCTTTCAAAGTCAGGCTCCTGGACACGAGGTCCTGCACAGTGTGCTGCAGCTGCGCTTTGGCCTCCGGACTGCACACGGATCCCAGTTCCTCAGCGAGGCCTTGGATGAGAGTTACTGTGGATTCCAGCTCCTCCTGCTTCCCACGAGACCTGGCCAGCGACCGCTCTGGATCCTGCAGGTCCACTGTGCGGGACACAAACGTGGCTTCCAGGGACGCAAGGATTCCCACAGCCCTGCTGACTGCTTCACTGTAGCGCGTGAGGTTTTCGTAAGCGCTGTTGAGGACATTCTGGGGAAGAAGAGACGAAAGGGTGTGATGTGATCAAAGAACCCCAGGCGTTCTTGTGTTTTTAAGGTAACTGTTGCGTTGCGCATTTCAGCTCAGGTGCATCATGGAGGAGTTTGGACCTCGCTTTTGTCATTAGGATAACAGAGAAGTCACTGACTGTAGAGGTTCCCTTCCGTCCACTTCTTTTTTTGGGGGGGGGGGGCTGGGGTTTGAACTGACAAGCTTGTACTCGCCAGGTGCCATGGAGCTATCTCCCTGGCCCCTCTACTTCTTATCTTTATAGTGACTATAGCAATTATTTCTTTTTTTTTTTTTTTTTTTTTGTGGGACCAGGGTTCGAACTCATGACCTTGCACTTGCCCAGCAGGCACTTGTGCCTCAGAGCTATCTCCCCAGCCCCTATTTCTTGAAAGTCTATTAAAACCAAAAGCTCTCAAATTACCTGACATTTGTTATGAACCTACTTAAACAATGCATTCGGGTTCATTGCATGGCTTTGCATTTTCTATAGCATTTATGTCTATCAAAATATTTCAAATATGGGGGTTGGGGATTTAGCTCCATAGCACAAGTGCCTGCCTAGCAAGTGCAAGCTCATGCGAGTTTGAAACCTGGTCCTGAAAAAAAAAAAAAAAAAAAAGAAATTCAAATGCATTATCTAAGAATGTTGTGATACAAGACTGTGGAAAGAATTACACAAATAATTATATAAATTACATAAGTAATGTCTAAGCTATCTACCCAGCTATCAGAAGGCAGTCAGGAGTGGCGAGAGTCACTCTTCCAAGGAGGCCAGCAAACACCCACAATACCAGTGCTGCTGATAGAACACAAAGCAGCCCCATCCAGCTCACCAACAAATGGGCAGTTGTGTTTCAATAAAACTTTATTTGTAAGTCAGGTAGTGTGGGCAGCATTTGGCCTCTAGCGCTTAAGTTGACGATTCCTGATCTAGACTCAGATAGATTTCAGTTTTATCCCTCATTCTGTTAATCTTTCAAGACACTGAAAAATTTTTTTTTCATGTTTCTGAGTTTCTATTTTCCTATTTTAATTCTATTATTTTTGCAGTAAAGGAAATTGAGCACAGGGACTTGTGCATGATTGTACACTCTACCAGAGTTACTCCCCCAGCCCTTAATTTTCCTTTAATCAAGGCTAATAATAGCAATCACCTCAGAGTTGCTATGAAGATGGAACCCAGTAGTGTTGCACAGAGTAGGGTAAATTCTAAACAGTTATTAGTTGGTATTTTTCCCTCTACACATCTGTCATGTCTCACTATCTATCTCCAAAACCAAAATAAACAGCAGTAATGAAACCCCCAAAAGTTTTATTCTGAGTTCAGCAGGGCCTACAAAGGAAACAGAAATAACTGAGGTTAGCTGCGTCCCTCTCTAGGCTACAATGGGCCAAATTCCGAAGCAGAATGGCTCAAGATTACCAAAGTGGCTCACTGGATTTTTGAAAACAGCTATTTCCTTGTAGAAACTGTAGCTGCTTTAGAAGTTCACATATTCATTAGAGTAAAACATAACAAAAACCATGAAATATAGATGCATTCAATGATTAGCTTAAAAAGAACTCATTGCCGGGCGTGGTGGCGCACGCCTGTAATCCCAGCACTTGGGAGGCTGAGGCAGGAGGATCAGTGCGAGTTCGAGACCAGCCTGAGCTACAAAAGTGAGCTCAAGGCCAGCCTCAACTGCATAATGAGACCCTGTTTCAAAAAGACAAAAAAAAAAAAAAAAAAAAAAAAAAAAAAAAAAAAAAAGAACTCACTGTACGTAAGTCGATGCTTTGGCTAAGCTGTGTCTGAAGATCTTCAATGTCACGCAGCTTTGTTTCCACGTCACTAGGTTGAGAAGAGTTTTCCTCTCCCTGCTTCTCCCTCGGAGTCACAGCTTTGATACCACACAAGGCAGCGTGAACTTGGTCCTGCAGTGCTTCACAATTATCCTTCTCAGTTTGAATATGCTTAATGTCCAAATTTATAAGCAAATGCTGCTCTAGTTGAGATTTTATCCCATTTAAGATGTGCAAAGAATTTTCCAGTTTGTCCTGAAGATGCTTTTCATCTACTTCTTCCTCTGGCTGGAATTCTAATACCACGTTTTGCAGAGCCCCGCGCAACTTGGCATTTTCTTCAGCCACCAGCTTTAGCTGTGCGATTTCTTTCTCTTTGAATGAATCTCCAAAGACATTATTTTCACTCAATTTTTTAATTATGTCATCATATAAGCCCTGGGCTTTCTCAGTCTTCTCAATCAAAACGCGAGCACCGAGAACGCAGCTTTCCGGTGAAGATGTACAAGATTTCAGCACCAGCTCCGCCTTTGCCTTAATTTGCAAGTCCACAGCCCTCATCTGACTCAGCGATGCTTGGTATTTGCCATGTTCTGCCATAAACACATCCAACTGCTGGATTTTTTCTTCAAGGTCTTTTTCTTTTTCTGACACTCGGCTTTGCAATTGGTCAAGCTGCACAGCATCCCAGCTCAGTCCTGCATCCTCAAAGGCTTCTCTGCGTTTCAGGACCCGGAAGGTGCCACGCTGAATTCCAGCAAGTCTGTCTTTTAGAAGCTGCAATTCCTCTTTCACGTCCTGACTGGTTTCTGGAGTCAGCAGCAGGTCGCTGTGCCAAACTCTGTCAAGCTCCTCCTGAAGCGTGGATTCGCTTTCACGAAGTTCTCTGTAGGAACTTAACTTGCGCTCTACTTCCTTGCATTTATCCTGAATGCATCGTTGAATTCGGTCGACGCCAGCCTTCAGATTATTCAAATGATGATGCAAAAATAATCTCTCAAACACACTGAGGTCCTCACAGATACCCGCTAGCTCCTGAAGAGGGGCCAATATCAGGCTCTCAACCTCCCGCAGGCCCTTCTGGGACGCCTTCAGAGCGGCATGGTGGCACTCTAGCTCGGCTTCGGTGGGGGCCGTGTCCACACTGGGAATTATCAGGGCTTCCTGTCCTCGAAGAGCCAGCCGAGCCTCCCTCAGTGTTGCAAATAATTTGTTTCTTTCTTCCAATTTAAACTCTAACTGCTGTAACCTCTGAGTTGATTTTAAAACTAGCATTTGGAGCAGGTTCTGCAAGTCCTCCACAGAGCTGTTTAAACTGTCTCCCTCGCATGCGGAGAGGCTAGGAACAAGGGCGTGGACCTCACTGGCCAGCGCCTCCACAGCCTGCTGCCTGTCCAGAATGTCACTGTGTACCACCTTACATCTTCTGAGCTGTAAAAGGATGTCATCGGGGAGGAGGGAAACAGGAAGCGTGAGCTCACCCAGCAGATTCCTCACCCACACGAGCGTCTCCTTCAGCTTGCTCTTTACATCACACTTCTTAATAAGACTTTCCATCTCGGGGTTTAACGGCTCCAAGGTTTCCCACAGCTTCTTCAAATTATGTACTGCCTCTTCCAAAACCTTCTTCTCTTTCTCTCCCCAAATCCTCTTCATGTGTGCTTCAGCCTGACTCCTGACAGCAGCAAATTCATGCCTGGTGGCCTGGAGTTCAGCAGCCAGGGCCACGACGCTTGGGCTCCCGTCCTGCTCTTCGGCTAAGTTCGGCCCTAACCGTTGCCACCGCTGCTGCTGCTGCTGCAAGGAAGTCTCGATGTCATGGATCTTATTTCTGAGGGAGGTGAATTCATCGTACTCCACTACGTGCTGAGAATACCTCTTCTGAACCAGCTGTTCCAGGTGTTCCCAGCCATGCTCCAGCTGCTTCATCCGGCTGCACAACAGCTGCTTATCCATGTCAGCCACGTGGTGGGACAACGTCTCCCACTGGACCTGCAACTCAACTAAGGAACCTTTTTCTTTTTCTATTGATTCCAGGAACTTCTTAAGTTTGTCCAGGTACGCTTCACTGTCCAGTGGTCCCCTAGAGCAAGAATAAAAACAGAAGTCATTAATACTCCATGCTTATTATACTTTAACATGTAGTTAGAGACCATTAAAACAAAGCACTTCTGCTTTTGAATTCACAAAACAGAGCAGGTTGCCTAGAAAAGTACTCTACTCTTCCATAAGAACTGCAACCTTAGCTGGGCGTGGTGGCACACACCTGTAATCCCAGCACTTGGGAGGCTGAGGCAGGAGGATCAGTGAGAGTTGAGACCAGGCTGGGCTACAAAAGTAAGCTCAAGGCCAGCCTGAACTACGTAGTGAGACCCTGTCTCAAAAAGACAAAAAGAAAAAAAAGAAAAAAGAACCTCAATCTTGCTTCCTGGAGCTCTCACTCAATGCTCTGACAATGTAAGGGCTTGATATAAAACAAGTAGAAGCCACGGCACAGAGCAGAGGGCAGAGAACGGTGCGCCTGGCCATGCCCACACACTGCACTGGGCAAAGGCTCGCACCGAGACACTACCAAGCTGTCCAACGCCTCTGTCACCACCTTCCCCATACAGATAGCGACTAAGAAGCTGCCGGTCTACAGCAAGGAGCAGTTGGTGCTTCATTTGCTTTGTCTACTTTTTGCAATTCTTTTTACCTTTCTCTTTTCTTAGTTTCTTATATATTTCTTTAGTTTTTTTTTCTTCTTCCAATCTTGCATGCATATCTCTGGCAATATGAACAACTAAGTTGAAGATAATACTATGCAATGCAACAAGTACTTTGAAATCTGCATTATTTTGTTTAGTGGCATTCTGTATCATTTATAATTTTTGTTTTAACACTATTTTATACTCTTTGAAAACTAAAAATTTAAAAAGCTGCAATATTAACCTTTTAAGCTACAAAATTGCTTCCTCAAAGATACTAAAAGTAAAACCCATTTAGATATAAATATAAAATAAGTATTTCAATAAGGATATATTTACATATTAGATTATATTTACCACTATTTGCCCACATTTTCAAAGCCAAAGAAAGTGTATCTTTTGGGCCTGGCGGGATGGCTCAGTGGTCTAAAGCACCTGCTTAGGAAAGCTTGGGCGGCTGCAGGGACCGCGGTTAGATCCCCGGCACCACATGCTGTGCCAGCCCTGCCCTCAGGACAGGCTGAGCCGGCCATAAAAATAAACAAACAAAGTTCTGAAACAAGAAAAAATAAATAAAATTAAATTGTGCATTAAAAAAAGAAAGTGTATCTCTTAAACTACTAAAATACATAAAAATATGTACTAAAGTATTCCAACTAATTAAGCTGATTCTAAGCAACTATATACATACTTTCACTAGACACTTATTTGCCAGGATCTTTTTTTAAAAAAATACAGGGAGTAATAAAAAATACAGAATTTCAAAACAGGATGACAGGACATTAACAAGGGTATTTATATTGTATAGCATTATTTTCAAAGTACTGGCTAGGATTATTAGACACAGGCATTCAAAAATGATCAAATAAGCCAGGCGTGGTGACACATGCCTGTAATCCCAGTACTTGGGAGGCTTTGGCAGGAGGATCAGTGTGAGTTCGAGACCAGCCTGGGCTACAAAAGTGAGCTCAAGGCCAGCTTGAACTGCATAGTGAAAACCTGCCTCAAAAAGACCAAGAAAAAAAAAAAATCAAACAATACAAGCACTAACTGTTCCTTTCAGTAAACTAATAGAAATTAGTATCACCATTATCTTAGATATAGTGTGTGTGTGTGTGTGTGTGTGTGTGTGTGTGTGTGTATTTTTTCCCCTTCTTCTTATACTTTCCAACCTCCAAAAAATACATTCCATTGTTAGAGCCCACCCAGCCTGTGCTCATGCCCGTGACAGAGTCCTCAACACCTCTGTCTCCTTTCCCAGCGCTTCACGCACCAGCAACCAGGGCCACTGGAGGCAGCGGAGGCGGTCCCTAGGCACGAAAGCCAGCCCTGCACACACTTACGCTTTGAGACTCCCCTTGGCTGCCACTGCGGCTTTCATGGAGGATTCGAGAGCCTCGAGGTGTTCTTCGAAGTCTTGCAGGAGACGATACTGGCTTTCTCTATCCTTCTTCAGAGTCGAAAGCGCCTGAAGGAGACTGTCCAGGCGGTGAGGGGACTGCCCTGTGTCGTGGAGAGCCAGGGCGTGTGGGTCTGCGCTGGGCAGTGTCTCAGACTGGGCCAGCGTGTCGAGGGTGTCTTTCTTGGCTTCCAACTGGTCGTATAATTCCTACCAACAAGGCGCACGTGTCAGTAAACATAGCTCCACCTCTGTCCGTTCATTTTCTTTCCTTTGCTCCTCCTGTCAGATAACCAAACCTATCCCAAATAATTGACACACTGAACAACCAAGGTCAAGCCAGGTGTTACAGCACATGCCTGTAATCCCAGCACTTGGGAGGCTGAGGCAGGAGGACTGATGGAGGACTGATGGGAGTTTGAGACCAGCCTGGGCTACAGAAGTAAGCTCAAGGCCAGCCTAAACTGCATAGTGAGACCCTGTCTCAAAAAGACAAACACAAACACAACAAAAACACCCTCCAAGGTGAGGGCACGTGTCACATTGTTCCCTTGCATTACAGGACAATCTATACTAACACTCCCCAGGGGACTCACACTGAATGTCAATTAGGTCACCCCACTGTCTTATCCTTCTCTTTCCTTTCTTTTTCTCTTCGTTTGAGACAGGGAATTGCTCTATAGTCCAGGCTGGTCTCTGATTTTGGGACTCCCATGATTCTCCTGCATCCTACTCTAGGGGCTCTGATTTCTTTCTTTTATTTTTATTTATTATTTTTTTTTCTTGTTTCAGAACTTTTATTTTTATTTATTTATTTATTTTTATGGTCAGCTCAGCCTGCCCTGAGGGCAGGGCTGGCACAGCATGTGGTACCGGGGATCAAACCGAGGTCCCTGCAGCTGCCTAAGCTTTTATAAGCAGGCGCTTTAGACCAGTGAGCCATCCTGCCAGGCCCCGGGGCTCTGATTTCTAAGAAAAATTTAATCTCATTTTTTTTTTTTTTACATACAGTACCTCTCTCTCCCTTTTCAGATACACATTTACTGTTAGGTAATTTTAGCTTAAATTATAGGGATCATTTTTAAAAACATGGCCGTGTGAGCCAGAGATGTAGCTCCGTGGCACAGCACCTGCCTGGTGAGCACGAAGTCCTGAGTTCGAATCCCAGTACCTCCCCCACAAAAAGACATGGATTTTCAGAGTACTTTCCACAGTCAAATGTACAGAAATGCCCTACCATAGGCTACAAACACAGCTGTAAAAACAAAGGAGGACCCTTTCACATTGGTCACTAGAAATGACAAAAGGAATTCATCAGGCGCAGAAGAATACGCTTTGACTCTGAAAGATAAAATGTTGGCGAGTCAGACTCTTCCGACGTTCTTCTGGTTCTCTCCCTGAAAAAGTCTGCAGGAGGAACTCTGTGGCAGAGAAGGAAGAGCGGCGCCCACTCGACTCCTCCGCTGTTTAAGTGGAACGATTTATACAACTTACTGATGAGGACGTAATTACAGAGTTACCAGATTGATCATCAGGCAGAGGTTAAGTAAGACTTTTCACTCTGCACAAACAAGTTTTGGGTAATTACAAGATATTGTGCTGCGCGGGGTAAACGATGCCATCCCGCCACCAGGGCTTTTCATGCTGCCGTTACCTCGATGGCTTTTAATTGTTCATCTCTTAGAACAGCGTCTAACTCAAAAGGTTGATTTCGCAGCTCACTGACTTTCTGCTCGTTGTCAGAGCTTTGCATGCTTTCTTGAACATGGAGAGAGAGTTGTTTTGACAAAGCCATTTCCACAGCTGAATCCTGCAAGCACAAAAAGAGTAATTGTTAAAGTCTCCCTTTTAAATGAGGCATTTTTACTTGCCTTAATAACGAAACACTCTTCGTTTCTATTCGCTCAGATAAAAGGCTTTAAAGAAGAGTGCTGGGGTAATTCCATCCATGATTGATTTTGTATCATGATTAATATCTGTATGGCAGGTACCTTTCAAAGTTTTTTTTTAATCACATTTCAAGGTTACAAGCAAATCTATGTTTAAACTGGACATGGTGGCGCATGCCTATAATCCCAGCCCTCGGGAGGCTGAGGCAGGAGGGTCGGTGGGAGTTTGAGACCAGGCTGGGCTACAAAGTGAACTCAAGGCCAGCCTGAACTGCACAGTAAGGCCCTGTCTCAAAAAAGACAAAAACGAAGTTTACAGCATACAATTCATACTATGTGAATCTTGGCCGTGGCCCGTGAACTGACAGACAGGCACAGGAAGTGTGGTGCTTACACACACAGGAGAGCTGCCCTGCTCTGGAACATGGAGGCATCTGAGTCCTCTGGAGCAGAGTAGATTCATGTCGGGACCATGTACTAAGTGCAATAACTCAGACACACAAGCTTAAGTATTCACAGTTTCTCTTACAGGAGACACCAAAACTATAAAGAGCCAAGGAAGGAAGAGATGATAAGAAACAGAGGTGGATCTTTTGCAGATGGGAAGAGAACCGAGAGATGGAGGGTGGGGAGGGGACACAGCATGAGGACGTGTTCTGTCCTTGTCCCATCTTCCCACGATGAATGCAGACATTGTGCACTGCGAGCACACACTGATAAAAGCATTAAAAAAAAAAAAAAAAAAAAAACCTGTATCACTACTCTCCCAAAATGCACACTTTCCACGAGGCACCACAACTTGTGGTTTTGCCTTAGTATATCCTGAGGCAAATCACCGAGTCTTAAAGAACACAGCTATCACAGAGTCAAGCATTGCTAAATGTCTACGCAGCATTCTCTCTCATGGCCAGGCTTGGGTGGTGCGAGGTATTGGTTGGTACCTTGCAGGAGGAGGTTAAAGAAGGTGGAGGAAGTAAGGGGTGTCTAGTAAACCGATAGCAACCAGGACATTAAGGAGAAACTATGTCTTAAACCAGTTAGCTGCAAGACTTACAACTGGGGCCAGGGAGATAGCTCAGCAGAATAAGCGCTTGCCTGGCAAGCACAAGGTCCTGAGTTCAATCCCCCATACCACAAAAAGAAAAATGAAAGAAAGAAAGAGAGAGAGAGAGAGAAAGAAAGAAAGAAAGAAAGAAAGAAAGAAAGAAAGAAAGAAAGAATTACAACTGGATGGGACAGGACAAGTTATACAGAGCAATGTGAACTGTTTTGTTTTAAGAATTTTTTTATTTTATTTTTTTTCTTGTTTCAGAACTTTTTTTTTTTTTTTTTTTTTTTTTTTGTGGGACCAGGGTTCAAACTCACGACCTTGCACTTGCTGTTTGTTTATTTTTAAGTCTGGCTCAGCCTGCCCTGAGGGCAGGGCTGGCACAGCATGTGGTGCCAGGGATTGAACTGCAGTCCCTACAGTCGCCCAAACTTTCCTAAGCAGGCGCTTTAGACCACTGAGCCATCCTGCCGGGCCAGTGTGAACTGTTTTGAAAGTCTCAAGACTTGAGGTTCTCAGGACACAGAGTCAGGGCACCTGGGTTCATCCACGCATATATGCACGCATGCATTCATTTGTTTTTGAGGCAGGGTCTTACTCAGTAGTTCAGGCTGCCTTTGAACTCACTTATATAGCCCATTGTTATGGTTTATGTCTAGCTCTTCCCCCAAAGCCTGATGCAGTCATTGGGTGGAGACTTCTATAGATTGAGACTTGACTCATGAGTCACTGGAATTATGTGTTTTAGTACTGATCTAGAGTTTGAGACTTGATCCATGATCCCTGGGATTATGTGTTTTAAGTACTTGTGGGATTATGGGTGTAGCCTAAGGCGGATAGGCTGAGGTGGAGAGCCTGAATGTAATATAAAGATAGACAGAGAGACAGACTAGAGCTGTTGCTCTCTGCTGCCTTGGTTGGTTGGCTGCCTCTGCCACCATTTTGTTGCTGTTCCGCTGCCATGAACTGGATGCTCTCTGCCCTGTTTCACTCAGCCTTGGGCTGGCCGAATATGGACTGAAACCTCCAGTAACTGTGAGCTAATAAACCTTTCCTTCCTTCATTTTGAGTGTTGGGTATTTGTCCCAGCAATGAGTAAAAAGTAACTAAGACACCCATGCTGGCCTCAAACTCACAGTGATCCTCAGATGTGTACCATCACACTCAGCACATTCAATTTTTAAAAATAAGTGTTGACATGTACCAGGCACCATGCTGGTGATTTTAAAAGATAGGCATAATTTGTTAAGATGCCTATTTTATTTCTAGATTTTTTTTGGGGGGGGGGCGAGACCAGGGTTGGAACTCACCACTTTATACTTGTATGTCTAGATTGTTTATAAATGAAAAGTACCATTTAATTTGGCCTATATTATACTTTGATGCCAGGAAAGTCTTTGAAGCCTCATCTGTGCAAAGTCTATCCTCATCCCCCAAACAAAGGAGAAACTGGCTTAAAGGTAACCCTGGATAGTAAGAGATATTAGTGTTAGGGGAAACTGAACATGGGGTTACAGGGGAACTTTCTATATTTCTGTGACTTCAAAACTACTCTACGTCGCTGGGTGTGGTGGTGCATGCCTGTAATCCCAGCACTTGGGAGACCAGCCTGGGCTACAAAAGTGAGCTCAAGACCAGCCTGAACAGCACAGTGAGACCCTGTCTCAAAAAGACCAAAAAATAAGTAAACAAATAAAATAAAATCTTTAAAAGTAACTCTAAGTAGATAGATAGATAGATAGATAGATAGATAGATAGATAGGCAGGCAGGCAGGCAGGCAGGCAGGCAGGCAGGCAGGATGGGGGATGTAGCTGAGAAGGCCTGGTTTAATTCCAGAATCAACACACACACACACACATACACACACACACACACACACACACACACACACACACACACACAGTCGCACATGATGAAAATCTAAAGGGAGGGTGACACCTCAGAGGAAAGACCCCAAAAGAATGTGACAGGGAAGGGAAAAGGGCCTGCAGCACAGGTTCCATAAGGTTTCCCCTGTGGGCCAGGCGCCTCCCGCCTTTCCACCTGAAGGGTCCCCTGTCCCAGCAAACCCTACCAATGTACCTGGGTGAAAGAGCATTTACTAAGCTCAGAGCCCAGATCCTAGGCCCGAGGAGAGCTCCTGAGAGTCCAGCACGGCGCTCTCTCACCCGAAAAACCAGTGCTGGGACTCCACCGTACCCAGAAACACTTCTGCCGTTTCCACCTTTACTTCACTACCCACCTCCAAACACCAGTCTTTCATCGACCCTAAAGGTCTTTCCCTACCCTGGCAGTGAAGTCAATGGAGTCTCTCAAATGAACATTTCAAATTTAGAAGGCAACATTCCTAGGCTCATGCCAGGGGGTGGAGCCCAGGCTCAGGCCCTGATTGGTCCCCCCAAGTTCTCTCCCCAACAGTCATCCCTCACTCAAAGCCTTGGCCATTGTTTATTTTGGTTTTGGAAGCTCATCTCAAATACTTCATCTTCAGTTACAGAATATTTCAAATACATAAAAAGAACAAAAATAATGGGCACTATGAAAACACTCCATTTTTTTCATCTTTTCCTCTCTAGAACCAACCACTACTATGAACTCCACACACATGTGCTGTTAGACTCTTACTCCTTATGCTAATAGAATTCATGTAGTATAGTTTTCTGTGTTTTTTAAAGTTCCTGTAGAAATCTGAATCATGGATGTATCATTTTGTAATTTGTTGCACTCAGCAGTATACTTCAACTTTTTCTTTTTTTGTCTTTTTGAGACAGGGTCTCGCGATGCAGTTCAGGCTGGCTTTGGGCTCACTTTTGTGGCCCAGGCTGGTCTTGAACTTGCACCAATCCTCCTGCCTCAGCCTCCCAAGTGCTGGGATTACAGGCGTGCACCACCACGCCCAGCCTTATACTTCAAAATGCAGATTAATGTGTACAAATCTCAGACCGCCATCTCTGTTTCATAGATGTTCTGAGGAATGGGTCACAAACAGGTTTCATTGATCTGTTAGGCTGCTATGGGCAACGTGGTGTTTCCGGCTCTTCTTAGCACACATATTGCTGAAACGCATACCCTGGTATAGTTCTTGCATGGGATCCCTTGATTCTCAATAGATAGCTATTGGTTTACTCTCCAAAATGGATGAGTTTCGATGCCTCCCAGGCAGACAGCCAAAAGAGGTCAGACAATAGAAGCGTCACTGTTTCTTTTCCAGCCCACAGTCCCTGACTTTGGCATCACTGTGACAGCCCAAAGCCTAAACGCACCAGTTGGATCCTGCCAGCGGCGGGGAGGAACCAAGTGTCACACTAGCTAGGGCTGGTTCTTTTTTGTCCAAAGCCTGCAGATATAAAACTGTGATAAACAATTCTGAGTGGAAGCATTGTCACCATGGGACCAAACCAAAGATGACCAGAGTCTGCATCAACGACTGCCACGCTCTCTATAACTCTTAAGGTAACAGCTACCACGCTCACACGACCCAGTGGGCCCTGGTGGCCTGGACTGCTGTGTCTACCTCTCAGGCCTCCTTTCTGTGCCTCCCCAGTGCCCTCTCCAGCTGTCTCAGGTCTTCCGATCGTGAACTCAGGACCTTGCACTTGCCAAGCAGGCACTTGTGCCACAGAACTATCTTCCCAGCTCTCCCCATCATGGCAATTTTTAATCCTACTTTCAACAAAAACTAAGGACAGTTGCTAGAGAAACTAAATAAAGGAGCTTGCCAAAACTTTGTAAACTATTTACAACAATCTAATGAAATAATCTCTTGATTCCAAAAAGCAGGTGAAGTATTAAATACTTACTTGTTTAACGACAGATTTAAAGCTCTGACAACTGTATTTCTACATTTTAGCAGAACAATTAAAGAGCAAAACGAGGCTCAATAATTTTTTTGGTGGGGGGTCTTTTTTTGAGATAGTGTCTCACTATGTAGTACAGAGGGTCCTTAAGCTCATTTTGCAGCCTAGCTTGGTTTTGAATTCACAACAACACTCTTGTCTCAGCCTCTTGAACACTGGGATTACAGGCATGTGCCATGCACAGCTGCACAGGTGCTTTTCTGTATGTGTGGTACTGGGAATCAAACTTAGGACCTCGCGCTTGCCAGGCAGGCACTTGTGTTGCTTAGCGATCTTCCAAGCCCTCAATAAATGTTTTAATGAATTTGTTTATTTTCACGGTTACAATAGTTTTTTGAATACTTAGATTTATAATTTGATTAAAAAATTATGGCTTTTTGTTTTTATTTTAAATTTTTTAAAAATGTATTTAGGACAGGGCCTACAGGGTCTATAGGGTCTCCCTACACAGATTGGGCTCATAGTGATCCTCTCATTTTCAGCCTGCCCAGTGCAGGGATTACAGGTGCGCACCACCAGGCCCAGTCTCAGTCGCCCTCTTAGTGAACCCCGGGGGCAGGGCTGGGCCTGGGCCTAAGCAGGCACTGTAGTCCTATGAGTGAGCTATCTGACCTGCCCCTTCACGGCTTTTTCTTTTGTTTAGTCCTGTGCCTGCCACTGTCACTAAATGACAACACTGGTCATATCGCACACACATACATTTCTTTATTTCCTTTCCGAAAAGATGTTGCTCAGCCTTGGAATAGCTCCAGATTTTCACAGTGTGACGGTCCCTGGTGCCACGCAGTCTGGTATTACCAAAAAACCAAGCACCATTCTTATGACCAAAATAAGCAGCACAGACTCAGAAAAAGAATGCATGTTACAAAAGAGTAAAAGAAGTACCATGTGCGATGCCAGCCCCACCCCCTGGGCGCGCTGAGCCACCGAAACCAGGCATGGTGGCGCACCCCTGCAATCCCAGCACTGGGGAGGGTGAGACAGGAGGGTCACTGTGAGTCTCAGCTGTGTAGTGAGACCCTGCACCAAATACATAAAAAAGAGTAAAAGTCTTGCTAGAGAATTAAAACAGGTTTTTTTGTAATCCAGAGTTGGGAAAAATGTTGGCAGACTTAATCCTTGTTTCTGCTATGAAAATAAATAATTTTAGGGGCCTGGCGGGATGGCCCAGGGGTCTAGAGCGCCTGCTTGGGGAAGTTTGGGCAGCTGCAGGGACCGCGGTTCAATCCCGGGCACTACATGCTGCACCAGCCCTTTCCTCAGGGCGGGCTGAGCCGGCCATAAAAATGAATGAATAAACAAACAAAGGTTCTGAAACAAGAAAAAAAAAAATAAATAAAATTTAAAAAATAATTTTAATGACATTATAAATTATCAATAACTTTTTTTTTTGCTTTTTTTTTTTTTTTTTTTTGTCTTTTTGAGACAGGGTCTCACTGTGCAGTACAGGCTGGCCTTGAGCTCACTTTTGTAGCCCAGGCTGGTCTCGAACTCACACTGATCCTCCTGCCTCAGCCTCCCGAGTGCTGGGATTACAGGCGTGCGCCACCACGCCCGGCTTTTTTTGCTTTTTGAGGGTCTTGCTATACAGGTCAGGCTGGCCTTGAGCTCATTTTTTTAGCCCAGGCTAATCTCAAACTCACACCTATTCTCCAGCTTCAGCCTCTGAAATGCTGGGATTACAGGCGTGTATCATCACACCTGGCTAATAACATCATTCTTTTTTTTTTTTAGAATTTTTAAATTTTATTTATTTTTTTTCTTGTTTCAGAACCTTTGTTTATTTATTCACTCATTTTTTATGGTTGGCTCAGCCCACCTGGAGGGCAGGGCTGGCAGAGCATGTGGTGCTGGGGATTGAACCGCGGTCCCTGAAGCCGCTCACGCTTCCCCAAGTAGGCACTTTAGACCACTGAGCCATCCCACTGGGCCCAATAACATCATTCTTTTAAATTACTTTTAATAAGAAATAATACTGAGACAGTTTCAAGACATGTTAGTAGGACAGCCACAATAACTGACCCAATGCATATTGTTGTCTTTGTAGTAGCTGTTCAGAGTACAAGATGCAGACATAAATATTCTAAACGCTATTGGGACAAATATTTCTTCCCCTTGAACTAAGAGGAAGTAGTTGTATACATAGAGCAGTGTTCCATAATAGCAGAACTGGCAATGTCGGAAGCTGTAGATTTGAGCTTTTTACAGCTCACATACTAATCTGCCTTTACTTTTTATGCCTCGTGGTTAAACTTTTCTGCTGGGTGGTTAAGGCCAAGTTGAAGCAAGACCTATATAACGAAAAATGTATATTTTTTTTTGACCAGGTCAGTCAAATCCCCTCAGGATTTATCCTAAAACCATGTACAGTGTTTTGTACAACTTTTGTCAGTGTCAGCCATCTGGATGAGTCACAGCCATTGCTTGACCAGTTTGCTCTCTGTGAAAGCCTGAGAGAATGTTTTCTTTCTAGGCCACTAATAGGCCCATTCCACAATGTCCCACGAGACTATGCTTCCTCTTAGAATTTATCTCACTTAAAACACTCATGCTTTTCCTTTTTCATTATCAATTCCTCATTAAACACTGTTAGGAAAGTTTCTCTTCCATACAATCAATCTTGAAGAGTTTCACCAACTGAAGCTTTAAACCTTTAGACCAGTGGTTCTCAACCTTTCTAATGTCATGAACCCGCGATACAGTTCCTCACGTTGCGGTGACCCCAAACCAAAAAATAATTTTGGTGACTACTTCAAAACTGTAATTCCAAATAAATAACATTTTCCGATGGCTTTAGGTGACCTCTGTGTTTTGGTCGTTTGACCCCTGCCAGGGTTGAGACCTACAGGTTGAGAACCACTGCTTTAGACACATTTCCTTAGTAAAACCTAACAGGGTAGAATTAAAAAAAAAAAAAAAGATTTTCCCCATGGCCAGGTAAGAGGCTCCTCTGGTATTTAACTTTGTTCTACACCTTTCTAGAAATACCTCAGCTGCTCCTCCCATCTTCCATGCCCCTGTGTTCCACAATTTCCTGTCCCACTGTGTGGCCTCACCCGAAGGCTCCTGCTCCTTGTGGGAGAAACCTGGAAGCCCCATGCAAAGCCAGCTCACTGGGCTTGCGCTCTCTGCGCCCTCCCCATGTAATCCGTGAGCATGTTAGAAGCCAGGGGAAACACACCTATTTGGTTGTTAAGAATGACATCTAGGAGCTGGGGAGATGGCTCCGAGGCACAAGTGCCTGCTGGGCAAGTGCAAGGTCGTGAGTTTGAACCCCAGTCCCACAAAAAAAAAAAAAAAAAATGACATCAAGACAAAACGTTCTTCTCTCTACTCAGGAAACACTGGGGAGGGATGGCCACCTCACCTTAAATGCTCTGGTAACACTTAAAAGTCTATTTGTAAGATGTCAGGGAGGTAGCTCAGTGGCCTAAGTGCCTACCTGGCAAGCACGAGGTCCTGAGTTCGATTCCCAGTACTAAAAAATACAATAGAAATATATTTTTAGTATAGGACAAATGAGAGAACACAAAGCAACCTGTTTCTTGCCAACAGTTTTTGAGATCATCTACAACATCGCTACACCCAGCTTCCCTCCCCCCACCCCCCACCCCCCATGCCAGAATCACAAAAACTGGGCTCTTGGGGTTTTTTTGGTATTGTTGAGGAAATAAGTAAAACGCATTCTCTTTGCTTTTTCCTTTTCTAATTTGCGTCTGTGCTCTCAACCCAAGAAGGTGTATCTGATTACACAGCCGTGAGAGGAGAACAAAGCTAAACAAACGACTGACATTCAAACAGACCGAAGAATGATGTTTCACCACTGAAACCTGGACCCTTTTCTAAGGCCTCTTTTCACAAGTGAGCTTCATAAATAACCAGGACATTGAGGCTTTAATTATGAAATCAGAGCGCTTGATTCACAGCTCTCTTTTCAGAGCCAAACACCTCTTCATTCGCAGACTCATGTCTCAGGAAGCGCCATCGCAAGCACTTACCGTGTTTACCTCCCCGTCTTCCTCCAGCTCTCCCTGGGCCGCAGAGTCCTGAGAGGACTCCAGCGCGCCAGAAGTGGCCCGCGCCTCTGCGTTGGGCGGCGCAGGCCTTTCTGTTGAACATTTTGCTTTGAGAAGGCTATTGAGGCAATTTTCAGCCTCCCGCTTCGCAAGAGCAATGCTGGTTTCTAGATCTCTTTGTTTGTGCTTAAGTGATGTTATATCATCTTTAATAATCTTCTGTCCCGCTGAAGATGTGTTCGGCTTGATGGAGTTTGCTAACGCTAAAATCTCCTTGAAGGTGCCGTCTTGTAAACTGAGTCTACTCTCTAGTTCCTATGAGTGGAAAAAAGATAGTTACAGAAAGTATTCCCATTCGATTGTCAAAAGTTAACTGGCTCTTGTAAATCACATAGTATTCTGCTTTGCGAGTGAAAACAAATTAGAAGACTTGATCAGTCTATAACACAAAACTCTGGACAAAATTTAAGCCAGTGCAGCACTGCACCTCAGATTCTCAAACAGATTTCAGAGAAGACGTGGGAAATGTTCAGTGCACAGTAGTAATCAACGGTAGCTGTTGATCGTTTTGCCCCAGACGCAGCCTTTATAAATGTAAACACTCTTTATAAGTAAGTACTTGCAGGCTGGCCAGATAGCTCAGCAGGCAGGGATAGGGATGGGACAGGGGTTCAATCCCCAGCGGGCTGTGCTGGCCCCACCCCAGGAGTGGGCTGAGACAGCCACGAGACTGGGCGTGGTGGCTCCAGCCCATAATCCCAGTGCTTGTAAGGCTGAAAATAAGAAGATAACTCTTGAGTTTGATCTATGCAGTGAGACTCTGTACTAAATACATAATAAACACATACATACATACTTGCTAGAGTAGTAAAAGAATCATTTAGAACGAGCCCATACAAATCGAATGCTGAATTCAAACTTCAGGGCACAGCTTTGTGGACAATGAGAAATCAACCAGGTATACAACCCCAGACACCGCAGGGATTCAATCACCATGGCCTCAACGGATGAATCCGTAAGGCTAATGTAAAAACTTTAGACATAAAAGGAACTCAAGGGTGACAGCCCTATCACAACTGTTGAAAGGGAACAAGTTTGACTTACTATGTGGCCTCTATAAAATTTAATCGCCACCAAGCCGGACGTGGTGGCTCACAGCTGTCATCCCAGCACTTGGGAGGCTGAGACAGGAGGATTGGTGTGAGTTCGAGACCAGCCTGGGCTACAAAAGTGAGCTCAAGACCAGCCTGAACTGCATAGTGAGACTCAAAAAAGTCTCAAAAAAAAAAAATTAATCGCCACTGACCTAATGGGAAATAAATATCAAAAAAAATAAACAAATTCATTTACTCAATCACTCACTCGACATCCAACTGCTGATAGGTTTTGAAGCCACAGAGTATGAACAAGTAACACTCAACTCCCTCAAGCTCTGTAGTCTAGTAATATAGAAATAAACACTTATCAGGCATCATAATGGAATATGAAAAGGTGCATACTGCTAAGTAGGCACAGGTCATTGAAACATTTTAAGGTGGAATAAAATAGCTCCCTTTTAGAAAGATCCAGAGCCACAATGAAAAATACACAGCAGAGAATGAAGCTATAGACAGGGAACCCATTCAGAAAGCCAACGCTGGGATGTAAGAATCAAGGGCTGGTTTTTAAGCAGTCATAATGGGTCAATGAGGGAAGGACATCATCATCTTGGATCTGTCTACACTAGGGAACCCCAGGAGGGACACCAGATATCTGGGCCGGAAACTTAAAGAATAAGATACTCATCACTTCAAAATATAGACATGAGTAGGATGCTTGGCGGGAAGTCAGGGGACAGGGAAAACACCTGCACTGGAGAAGCCTGCTGGTGCCCGCATCCTGAACAGGGAACAGAGAGAAAGCCTCCAGCCTGTGCTGTGCCATGGGTGTCACCGTGGAACTTTCCAGAGGAAGAACTGGGACAGGAGGAGCAGGGGAAATGCTTTGCTCTGCCTCTGGACAGAGGATGCCACCATGACCTGCCATGCCGGCCATACGGACATGGAGGACACAAGAGTGTGTCCTGAAGGTGCCACAGAAGGCCACGCTTGCCATCAGTAGGCAGCATGAAGGGTTTTAGAGACCCTACCATTGGGACAGCTCTAAGTCAGCCCACCAGAGTGAGCACTGACAGGGTAAAAATTAGACAGTGTCTCCCTGGCCACAACGAAGAATGCTAAGCTGAACCACTTTTCCCAAGGCTGTGCTAGGCCCCACACGCCCTCTGGCCCCTTGTTGTAGCCCGGAATTGCCCTGTGTTAGCTGGAGTGAGACATCCTGACCTACAGACCAATCATGGGGAGAATGATCTCCAAGGAACGCCAGCTGTGTCTGAGTTCTGCTCAACGCAAGCTATAGGCGCAGCTGGCCACTAGGGAAAACAGGTTCCCCTTTTTAATGAGCATTTAGAGCTTTAATTATCTGAGTCCTCTGCTTAACACTTGACTTTCTGACAAAGACAGTGATCAACCAAGTTGTAATGAACACTGACTTTTTTTTTTCAAGATCCAGTTAGTATGGCTACATGTTGTGTAATACCTGCAGTTTCTGAAGTCTGTCCTCAGTGGCCACTGGATCCAAAGGTGTTTCAGAGAAGCTGACCAAGTCCTTAGAGAAACTGTCCAAGGTGGCATTCAAGTCTGTGACGCGCGCCTGGTAGGAGTGGTGGTCCTGCACGTGGTCCTCCAGCGTCTGTACAGAATCCTAGGAAAAAAACCATCGACCACTTACAAATAACTGCTCTCTCGAATTTTCACATACTCTTAAAATTCATAATCACACAACTCATAAAGGCTCAATAGGGGCCCAGCAGGTTGGCTCAGTGGTCTAAAGCGCCTGCTTGGGAAAGCTTAAGCAGCTGCAGGGACCGCGGTTCAATCCCCAGCACCACATGCTGCGCCAGCCCTGCCCTCAGGGCAGGCTGAGCCGGCCATAAAACTAATAAATAAACAAACAAAAAGTTCTGAAACAAGAAAAATAAATAAACAAACAAATAAATAATAAAGGCTCAATAAACTGCGTGTGGTGACACCCATGGCTGAGGCAGGACCATTGCAAGTTCGAGGGCAGCCAGGGATACTGAGTGAGCTAAAGGTTCTCATGAGCTGAATAGCGAGACCCTGTCTCAAAAAGACAAGCAAGGAGCTGGAGAGATAGCTCAGCAGATAAATCATCTGCTTGGCAAGCACAATCCCTGGTACTCCCCCCAATGAAAAAGAGATAAAATGGGGGGGGGAGTGCTGCTCAATTTATAGGGTCTCATCTTGAAATAAAGAGTATGTCTGAAATTTATCCAAAATTCTTTTTTTGTTTGTTTTTCTTATGGCCAGCTCAGCCTGCCCTGGGATGGGGCTGGCACAGCATGTGGTGCCAGGGATCGAACTGCGGTCCCTATGCTTGCCTAAGCAGGCACTTTAGACCGCTGAGCCATCTTGCTGGCCCCTATCCAGAATTCTTAACTAAAGAACTTAGTGTCTGAGATATTTCACTATAAAATCTCCATCTCTCCCCAAAAATGACTCTTATTAAAAACAACTATTCACACCTTCATTTCCTCCCTAAAGAATGTCAAGAGGCTTTCAAGATGAAGTGACTACAAATTATATCGTCAAACCACAAACATCCCTCGTAAACCAGGGCCCTTAATTACCTATTGCTTTAAAATCAAGAATTCATCCTTAGAAGCGAGACTGGATGAGATCAACCTAACCCCAGCTCCCCTTCCTAGGACCAGAACTTGATGCTGTGTGTTAGGAAAGACATAAGCCTAACTGAAGAGCAAAGCTATCTCCAGGTTCTCGTGCTGGGATAAGAAAATAAGATGATCAAAGCTGAAAAGGGAACTAAACAGTACGCAGCTACACGAGTGTATCTTTACCCTGGCTCAACACTCAGTACCTGAATGAGCAGGCTTTTTACCCTAGTAGCCTTTATACTGAAAATGGCTTTCAGTGTGAAAATCATTCTAAGTATTTCTTTCTTTTTCTTGTTTCAGAACTTTTGTTTGTTTGTTTGTTTTTATGGCTGGCTCAGCCTGCCCTGAGGGCAGGGCTGGTGCAGCATGTGGTGCCGGGGATCGAACCGCAGTCCCTGCAGCCGCCTAAGCTTTCCTAAGCAGGCGCTTTAGACCACTGAGCCATCCTGCCAGGCCCCAAAGTATTTCTAATAAAAGAATTTACATTCTCCTCACCAGCTTTTGTGTCAGCTCTTTCACTGCAGCTCATGTGGAAAGATTCATGGGAGGGGCACCAAGTAGAAGACAAGGGACAAACACACGGTGGGCAGGTGGATGATGGATGGACAGATGGACACCACCGATATGGTTGGAGTATACAGATACCTTAAGAATCATGATTCATCCAGCCCTGAAGAAGAAACTTTAATGGAAGGACACAAGGCCATCATCAAATACCAGACCCAGACTCATAGAGCAAAACTGACTGCAAGGGTCTGCATTTTCATGTAAAATGACAAATTTTTTTTTATGATTATGCTTGGCTCAGCCAGCCCTGGGGGTGGGGCTGGCACAGCATGTGGTGCTGAGGATCAAATCGCGGTTCCTGTGGTTGCCTAAGCTTGCCTAAGCAGGTGCTTTAGACTGCTGAACCATCTCACCAGCCCCCAAAATGACAAATTTTGAAAGTTTTTGGTTGATCCACTGAATAATAACCAAAAAGGGGTTTTATAAACACATTGGGCATAGTAAAAATAGCAATCTTTTAAAACGGAGACTGTAGGCTCGGGAGATAGTTCAGCAATCTAAGTGCCTGCCTGGCAAGCACAAGGACCCAGATTTGATCCCTGGTACTGCATGCTGTGCCAGCCCCAGAACCCCAGGCACACTGCACCTGCCACCAAGACTGCCCTGGCCACCAAAGCCAGGCATGTGGTGCATGCCCATAACCCCAGTGCTGGGGAGGCTGAGACAGGAGGATCACTAGAAGCCTGAGAAGCATGGCAAGAACCTGTACCAAATAAATAAATAAACGTAACAAATCAAAAAGTAAATATTTATAAGATAAAAAGAGTACAAGTAAATCAGCATGTCCACTCCACCTGTAGCTGCTGAAGAAGACTTTCATGAAGATCTTTTATTTCCAGCCAGGGCTCTTCACCGAAGCTGGGATTCTTAGTGCATTCCAGCAGGTAGTTCCCTTGAGCTTTTAACTCCTTCAGCAAGGATGTTAAATCTTGGGCTTTTTGGAGGAATTTCTTATAATTTTTTAGCTGGGCCTTCTTCTCCTGTAGGCCGTGCTGCAGGGCAAAGCCAGCCTCCTGCTTCCTCCTCAGCTCTGTGAGCATTAACCTCAGGTCCTCTTTACTCTGCAGGTACTTTTCTCCTTCTTGTAGAAGCTTTTCTTGATGGCTGAATTTCACCAAATAGTTTAGAATTGAAATGACAGCAAAGTGGAGAACATTTTGCCTATTGCAATGTAGCACACAGTGTAATAAATAGTATTAAAATCATACTAATCCGGCCGGGTGTGGTGGCTCACGCCTGTAATCCCAGCACTCGGGAGGCTGAGGCAGGAGGATCGATGTGAGTTCGAGACCAGCCTGGGCTACAAAAGTGAGCTCAAGGCCAGCCTCAACCACATAGTGAGACCCTGTCTCAAAAAAGCCAAAAAATAAAAATAAATAAATAAATAAATAAAATCATACTGATCCACATCTCCCTCAGAGTCTTGTGGCACTGTAACATTTTCACAGGACCACACTTAGTTCTGAAATCAAGACAGGATCTGGAGCCGGCGAGATGGCTCAGCAGTCTAGAGCACCTGCTTAGGCAAACTGAGGCAACCACAGGGACCAAAGTTCGAACCCTGGCACCACATGCTGAGCCAGTCCCACTCCCAGGCGGGCTGAGCCAACCATAATAAAAAAAAAAAAAAAAAAAAAAAAAATCAGAGTGTTAGCACCACATACCACTTTGTTATATAATTGGCCCAAAAAATGTTCAGTAATTTAATTTCAAAGAAGTCCTAATAGCTTTTTTTTTTTTTTTTTTGTCTTTTTGAGACAGGGTCTCGCTATGCAGTTGAGGCTGGCCTTGAGCTCACTTTTGTAGCCCAGGCTGGTCTCGAACTCACACCGATCCTCCTGCCTCAGCCTCCCGAGTGCTGAGATTACAGGCGTGCGCCACCACGCCCGGCTCTAATAGCTTTTTAAAATTATTTTTAAATAAAAAAGCTTTTATCTTTTACCTTCTGAAAAAAAAAATAAACAGCATTCTGTATAGTAAGTGACTTATGTTTTTTATCATTTAAATTTGTTGTGATCTTATCTCCTTAGAAAAACATAAGATTTCCATGTCAGAGTAAAGTGCGCCATTTAATAAACTCTGCTGTAGGACTTGGCGAATGCTTCTCTGTGTTTACCCATTTAAGAATTCCTCAGGAAAAATGCCAGGAAGCATTCCGTGCTCTACAGCAATACCATGGAGACACTGGGGTTGTTCGGGAGGAAGAGACTTGGGTACAGAAACATGGAGTGAAGGTAGGGGGAGGCGCAGTGAGTTTGTCCCTAAGAAGCCACAGCATCACAGTGGAGCCCCTACATGACGAGGAGGCCTAGCACCCTGTGGAGGTCCCAACCCCCAGACTCCCCTCCCACATGAATTCTAACCAAATCCAGGCAGCAGACACAACACACTTGTTATGGCTTCACCGGGCCACAGGGAGGAGCAAGTATTGGGTAAGCCACCCTTTACCTCAGGTATGTGCTGGCCAGGTGCAGCGTACTGTCCCACTGCCCTCTGAGGTCGGCCACCATCTCCAGACCCTGCGCTGCCGCCTCACAGCCCTGTGCCTGTCTCATGATGGCCTGTATTCTGGCGTCTCCTTCGGGTTTAAGCAAAATGATTTCCTAAAATAAAAAGATCTTATCATCCCATTTGCATTGCTTAGGGCATATTACATACAGTATCTTATCGTTTTTAGCCTTTATGTTAATCAACTGAAGAGTGTGTGTTAAAGGAACCCTTTCGTCCTTCCACAGGCCCTGAAGACAAGGATCTGCCCCTTGATGTTACACAGGGTTGGTTTGCAGTTGAGCCTGGTCAGTCTCAGCTGCCTGCAGTCCTGCTTGCTTTTGTTCTTGAGCCAACGCTTCTCCTGTTTAGTCTAGGTTGGCCAAAACCTCAAGATTCTCCTGCCTTAACCACCCAAGTGGGAATGATTACAGGTAAACACTGCTACACCTGACTTCCTGCTTACCTTTGGATTTTTAATCACCTTCCTGTTTTCGCATGCCAAAAACACCAGGCAAAGCCTCCTCACTATGCACTGCTACCAGAAGCCAGAGTAACACTGTGCACAAGACATTTTTGTACGTGCAAGAATAGACCATGGCTTCCCTCAGGAAAACAGCGGTCTTTAAGTAACTCTTGTCTCTCTGTCATCCAAGACAACTAATTTTCTCATTAGACAACTGTTTTTCTCATTCCCTCCTTTGCGCTTCAATTAAGTAATTCCTGTGCTGGAAAAACAATTCAAGGACTTTCTCTCGGGAATGTTTATAGACGTAATCTCAGAGGAGCCTGATAAACTGAATAAATCATCGACCCTTCTCGCTCACTCTCTTTGATCTTGTCTTCCCTCAATAATGCTTGTTATTCCCATAGGCACATGTGCGCCTATCCCTGGTATTTCTCACGGGCAATGTTTACCAATCCTCCCCTTGGACAGAAGAGGGCGCCCTGGAGCAGAAGGCGCCTCCCAGCTTCAGACTGGACTCGAAAGAAGGTTCTTCTTTGTTCTTGATCTAGACAATACCTATGTCCCTGGCAAGTCCCCACCCACTATGGCTCTCACCCAGTCTTTATTTCCATCTTTCTGCCTGTAGTGAACATGGATAATAACTGAGTTCTGCCCTCTCAAAGAGAAGATAAACTCTTTTGTGAGTTTCACAATCTGAATTTCTTTAGCTATTTCACAGCAATCCTATTTTCCACTAAGAAACAAATCTTTGCAGGTTCGTGGTAAATCTTTTCAAAATGAGAGTTCGCTCTGACCTGTCAAATTTACTTTGCGGTTATACCTTTATTTTTTGGATTCTTTCTTCAAGCGGCATCTTGCCTTCCGATGAATTCAAAGCCATCAGTGACTCTTTAATCTCCTTTATCCAGTGAATTACATCGCGTGCAAGATCGGGAAAGCTCTGGCCCTGGGCAGACACTAACTTAGGCTCCTCCTCAATTCCACCCAGTTGTGTCAGTAACACCTGGTATCTGTCCATCAAATGTGTTGACTCCATGATGATTTCTTCCTCCTCAGTAAGTCCGTGTTCCTTCAAAAAGTTGCTCAAGTGGGCCACAGATTGAAATTGTTCCCTGTAAATTCCAAAGAGCATGGAAAAAGAGTTTACAGGAGCCACGGACACCTCATGATAAAGAAATGGCATTCCTGAGGACTGAGTGTGCTACCTCTTTCTGGCTAGAGCCTGGCAGAACAGCTCGGCTTTCTCTCCCGAGTCTTCGGTTTCTTTCCATCTCTTTTCTTGACTAATCAACCACTCGCTCAGGTTTCTGCACTCGTCCTCGAGTCTAAAAGAACGGTACACAGCTCATTAGCAACCTCAGAGTGTAGAGCAGAATGACACAATCCATGCAAATTGCTTATCACCTGTACTTATTTTTTTAAAGAAAAATTAACTTGTAACATAGAAAACTCTGAATAATTGTTCTTATTATGATAGAATTTATTAACACAACAAACAACATGGATGTATCATAAAGATTAGTATTGTGGGTATATGCCTTAAATCTCTGTCATATTAGGTCAGATTTCCCTGAATTTTTATGTATTTCCAGCATTAAACCTGGATTTAAAAGTATTGTCAGCAGCACTCGATAGGCTGAGGCAGGAGGATCGGTGAGAGTTCGAGACCAGCCTGGGCTACAAAAACTGAGCCCAAGGCCAGCCTGAACTGTACAGCGAGACCCTGTCTCAAAAAGACAAAAAAAAAGTATTGTCAGAAGCTGGGTATGTGGTGTCCACCTGTAATACCAGCACTCAGGAAACCGAGGCAGGTGGATTGATGCAAACTCAAGGGCAGACTGGGCTACGGAGTGGCGTCAAGGCCAGCCAGGACTACACGGTGAAATCCTCTTTTCCAAAAGACCCCTCCCCCCCCAAAAAAAAGTACTGTTAGGCTGAGTGTGGTGGTGTACCTCTGTAATCCCAGCACTTGAGGTAGAGGCTCAGGCAAGTGAAGTTCAAGGCCAGCCTGGACCACAGAGTAAGTCACCAAAAGAAAACAAAACTGGCTGGCCAGGTAGTTCAGCAGACTAAAGCGCCTGCTTAGGCAGAGCACAGCAGCCAGGGTTTGATCCCTGGGGTGCTACGCCAGCCACACGCTGCTGAGATCGTGACTGAGACTGGTCATGGTGGTGCTGTAATCCCAACACTTGGGAGACTGAAAACAGGAGAATCACTACAAGTCCAATCTGTGTAGCGAAACCCTGCAGACCCTGTACTAAATACAAACAAAAGAGAGAGAGAGAGAGAGAGAGAGAATTTGTAGTGCAGCTCAGAGGCAGAGGGCTTGCCTACTATGCAAGAGGCCCTGGGTTCAATACCCAGCACTGAAAAAAAAAATCAATCTTTTATATCAGCTGGGCGTGGTGGCTCACGCCTGTAATCCCAGCACTTGGAAGGCTGAGGCAGGAGGATTGGTGCAAGTTCGAGACCAGCCTGGGCTACAAAAGTGAGCTCAAGGCCAGCCTGAACTGCATAGCGAGACCCTGTC
Source organism: Myocastor coypus (assembly GCA_004027025.1). NCBI lineage: Eukaryota > Metazoa > Chordata > Mammalia > Rodentia > Myocastoridae > Myocastor > Myocastor coypus. The sequence continues at coordinate 48,558 of PVJA010008380.1, forward strand.
TCAAAAAGACAAAAAGAAAAAAAAAATTTATATCCCTGAGTTCCATGTTGATATTCAAGCCACTACCGATCAAAAATAATTGGAAAATCATTGCCTTTTCTGAACACATACTCACTTTCCGCCCTGAACCATCCAGCCTAACGACTTATACTGCATGTATATTACAGCTTAGAGCACACATAGGACAGGAAGAGAGGCAGGTACAATGCACCTCACACCAGGCGCTTTACACGTCTGCCCGTATGCAAATACGTGTGTGGGGGGTTCTTGGAACCACAGATTATAAGCAATGATTATCTGTCTTACTGGTAAAAACTGCACATATGGAACAGCTCGGTGAAACCGCCCGGAGGAAGAGCCTAGAAATCAGCGCAAACTACCCCTAGACAATGCCCTGCGCGGCTCGGCTGCTACCTCCGCAGCTGCTGCAGGTGGTGCTCCAGCTGCTCCGCGCGGGCCCGGCCCGCCGACTCCACCTTCTCTAACTGCAACTCCTGCCTCTGGAGCCAGCTGCCGAGCTCCTTCACGCGCGCCTTGGGCAGGTGCTTCCTCACGTGCTGCAGCACCGTCTCCACCTGCTGGATTTTCCCGCTTCTTCCTTCAAGACTCAAGAAGTCCTTCAGAGAGACAGGAGGAGGGTTACGGTCCAGCCGAGTGACAGTCTCCGTCGAGCGTCCACCACCCCTGCGCTTCCCCACCCACCGCGCAGCCCTGCTCGGGAGGCTCCAGGTCCCCTGCTCAGAGGCACTGCGAAGGCACGGCTGGCTCGAACGCCGGTGATCCACCGGCACTGCCGCCCGAGGGGCGCGGATGGGCACTGGGCATGGGAATTTCTGAGACTATCAAGCAAAGTAATGCAGCGACACGATGCAGGTCTGCTGGAGTGACATAAAAAGCTACAGTTTCCTCTCCTGGCTCTGCGCCACTAGATGCGTGTTCCTTTTTGGCCAATTAATAAATAAAATGAAACAGTCTTCATTTAAATTTGCCCAGACCTGACCTTCCCCTCCCCGCGAATCTTTCCAGGTTTGAGCATGAAGCGCTGAGGTGGTGGAAGAGGCGGCTTTAAAAGGCAGAAGGAAGGCCAGGCTGTGGCTAAGCCACGCGGCCACGGAACTGTGAGCTAACCCACCATGTCATGGCGTGCCGGCCGTAAGCTATAGGATGGGACTTGGCTGCTGAACAAAGCTGGGGTGCACCCGCAGCCTCAACTCTCTGAGGCTGAGGTGGGGGGTTCACTTGGGCCCAGGAGCTCAAGGTCACCTTGGGCAGTAAGTGACAGCCTATCTCAGGGAATACACGAAAGCATCACAGCCCCGGGGAAGCCACCCTTAAGTGACTGCGAGGCCAGGGTGCCCAGGGGTCGCACACACACTGTCACACACTCTGGTCTGCCCATGTATTACATTGCAATTACAGTTTTGAAAAGATGCGTGAGTGGGAAAACACTTGTAAGAAGTCAGGAGATCTTTCTCAAGAGAGTAAACAGATTTTAAAATTCCAAATGAGGCAGGTGCGGCGAGACGTGCCTATAAACAATCCCTGCACTCAGGAGACTGAGGCAGGAGGACTGCTGAGAGTTCAAGGCCAACCTGAATGACATAGCGGGACCCTGTCTCATTTTAACATAACTGAATTCACTAAAATAAAGAAATCTCAGAACAAGTATGAAAGCATGGTTTGCTTATGTCCCTTCAAATTGACCTAGCAAAAATAGTTTCAAGATATTTGGGGGAAAAGCCAACTTACTCTTTAGTAATATAGCCAGTAAGTCAGAAAAATTATTATCCTTTGTTTGTTTCAGGGAAGTCTACAGGGTGTTCAGGGTCTCACTACTAGATCGGCCTCATAGTGATCCACTTGTTTACAGGCTCCCAAGAGCTGAGACTACACGTGCGCGCCACCACACCCAGTCTCAGTTGCTGGCTCACAGCACCCCGGGGGCGGGGCCAGCACAGTTGACCCAGGGATCGGACCCCTGGCCCTTGGGCCTGCTTACAGGCACTCCAATCCACTGAGCTATTTGGCCAACACTTATTATCCTTCGACTTAGGTACAGCTCTATGCTGCCAATATTTGTTTTGATATTTTCTAGTAAAATACACATATTAAGGCTGTTGAGATTAGCTCAGTGGACTAAGCGTCTGCTTAGACAAGTGCAGGGACCCAGGTTCAGTCCTTAGCACCACATGCCATGCTGGCTCCACCCCCAGGTATGTGGAGCCAGCTACAGAGTTCCGGCGTGGTGGTGCATGCCTGTAATCCCAGTGCTGGGGAGGCTGAGACGGGAGGATCACTACGACTCTGAGCTGTGGAGTGAGACCCTGGACCAAATGCACAAAAAATAAATAATAAAAAATACACATATCTTACAGAAAGTTTCTGTAGCTTTTGCTGCACACCCTTTTTGGTTTCTGATGGTTCAAAACAATCCTTGAGGTTCATCTCCACGTTGCTGAACCAGTCATCAAAGTTCTTGCATTGATCTGCAGGAGGGGAAAAACAGAAAGCTCTGTGTGTCCAGGCGACACTCCAAAGCCTTGGACTGGAGCCGCCGGCATTCGCTTCTCACACTGTTGTGGATACCACAGCTCTTCCAAAGCCTGGCTTTAGGTGGAAATGAAGCCTAGGAAGCAATCTGGCGCTGGTGGGCTTCCTACACCAAATCTCCCTCACCCGCCACAGGACACCAAAGACACTGGTGAGGACCGCGGCTGCTTGCATGCCCCAGGTGTCGCTGAGTTCAAGGGGCGGAACGTGCCAAGGCAACAGACTTTCATGACATGAGGATCTGGGGGCTTGCCATAAACAGACGTCTCTTGGGCCAGGCACGAGGGAGCAGGCGTTTTACCACAACGGATTTATGTGCTACCCCTCGAGGCGGAGTGCGCCACGGGTCAGGCTGGGGCTGGCTCTGCACTCCCGGGGCTCCACCCTTATCAGAACGCCCCGCAGTGAAGTAACAGAGGCATCGCACTCACCGTTCAGTAATGCAGAAAAGTGATCTTGCAGAGCACTCTTTTTGGTATTAAATAAATCACTAACGCTTTCGTATTGCTTCTTCAAGTCTGAGAGCTCAGGAGTGAGACAACCTATTTGATTTTCAAGGATTATCATGCTGTGCTTCTGCTGTAGAATTTGCTGCTGTATCTCCTACATACATAAACAGACGACCATTACTATGGGAGGTATTTTTTGGTGGGGCAGACAGCACTTGGGAAGGAACCTAGGACTTTGTGACAGCTAGAGGTGTCCCTCTAAGCCCCATTAAGTCTTCAAATGGGCCCAATTCACACAAAGCTGATAAGCTATCATTGTAGAAGTCTGCATTTTCAACTAGACTCGCTTTTCATTTCCCAGTAAATGTATCATGCAATGCAATTTTATTTTTTAGTCTTTTTGAGACAGGATCTCACTATGCAGCTCAGGCTGGCCTTGAGCTCACTTTTGTAGCCCAGGCTGGTCTCGAACTCACATCAATCCTCCTGCCTTGGCCTCGTAAGTGCTGGTGTTATAGGCATGCACCACCACGCCTGGCATACAATGCAATTTAATATCGAAAAATCACTCTACACCAAGCAACTCAAAAGTGAACATCTCAAGATACAGGAACTAGCTCTGAGGTTTATGTCCCGGAACTTGGACTACAAAAGGGCCAGAGGATGGCACCTCGAGTTTGGAGAGGATCTCCAAGCTGTCTGAAGGAGACAGCGCTTTCAAGAGGGACTCGGTCATCCCGATCTGGGTCTTGGCCTGGTCCAGATCCTCCCGCAGCTCGGCCTGGCTCCCACCGAGCACACGGCCGTTGGCGTCTCCAGTTACACGCTGCTTCACGTCTTCCATCTTGTTCCACATGGATGACTCCATGACCTGAAGCACAGAACATATCAGCACCATCCTTCAATGCCACTTCAAGACAGCGGCATGGCTAGAAAGTAAGTCGTGCCGGCTTCGATGCAACGGTAAACGAGTCCTTCTCTACATCCCTGAGGCAGTAACTGGAAGTCCACCGTCCAGGGATGTGGGCCAAACAGAAGTTCGCACTGGGACTTATTGCTAGGCTACTAACTGGACTCCTTCTCCCCAAACAAGGTTTACCTAATGGACCAGCCAAACTGATGTCCCCTGGTGCTAAAATAAAACACATGGAGGGACTGGGGAGACAGCTCCATAGCACAAGTGCCTGCCTGGCAAGTGCAAGGTCGTGAGTTCAAACCTTGGTCCTGCAAAGAAAAAAAAAAAAAAAAAAGCCCACACAGAAAAACAAACAGATGAGGTAATAATGCACAGGAAAAAAAAAATTACAGTTTTCTTTTTAAGTAGGGACACTTTGTGCACAAAATACATGATGAATCAGGCCACATAGCTTGCCCACGACCACCAAGCTGATAGGCACGTGAGCCACGATGGTACCCGAAAGTCTGCCTCCATGGCTCACACTCAGCCACCAGGTGCCTTGTTCCAAGTAAAATGGAGACAAATCTCCTCACACAACCAAAAAGCACAGTTGGGGCCACCTCCCTCTTCCTCCGCCTGGCGGCTCCCAAGCCCAGGATCATCCAGGCAGCATTCTAGGAGACCACAGAGGCCTTACGTGGAAGCACAGCCCTGCTGCCCCTGCCAAGCCTAGGGTAAGTGAACGGAGAAAAAGGGAAGGCAAAAGCACAACATTATGCATGCTAAACACGGAACAACTGTTATTATCAATACCAATTACTAAGTAGTTAGTTGGACTTAATACAGGAATCAAATAAATGAACCTAATTTTATTTAAAGAGCTGGAAGGCTTAGGTTATGAATACTGAGAAGCTACAGAAAAATCTTTATTTATTTGGCACAGAGCCTTGCCACGAAGCTTGCACTCACAGCAATCCTCCTGTCTCAGCCTCCCCAGACTTGGGATTACAGGTGTGAGCCACCACACTCAGTTTTAGTGGCTGGCTCAGTGTGCCCAGGATTCCAGAGCTGGCATGGCATGTGGTATCACGGCTCAAACTTGGGTCCTTGCCCTTGCTAGGTAGGCACGTAAGCAGATGAGCTATCTCCTTGACCCAGAGAAATCTTTAATGGGAATTTCAAAATAAAAATTCTTTTTCCTAGCTGGGTGTGGTGGTACATACCTGTAATTCTAGCACTCAGGAGGCTGAGGAGGGAGGATCACTGTGACTTCAAGGTTGGTTTGAGCTACACAATTAGTTCAAAGCTAGCCTGAACTACATAGCAAGACTCTGTCTTTAAAAACAAATCAAGGGCCAGCAAGATGGTTCAGCGGTCTAAAGCACCTGCTTTGGCAAGCTTAGGCAACTGCAGGAACGGCGGTTTGACTCCCAGCACCATATGCTGCACCAGCCACACCCCCAGGGCAGGCTGAGCCGGCCATAATAATAATGAAAAAAAAAAAAAGAGTAAAAAGAGATTTAAAAAATTAAGACAAGAGTCCTGGGAAATAGCTCAGCAGTCTAAGCTCCTGCCTGGCAAGTGCAAGGACTTGGGTTTGATCCCCCTATTATGTGCTATCCCAGCCATTGCAACCAGCTCCCAGCCTTGGGGAGGCTGATGGGAGGATCACTATGAGTCCAAGCTGTACAAAAACAAATAATAACAATTAAAAACAAATGAAAACAAAAATCTCTTACCTGTAGTTCAAGTGGCTTTTCATTACTTTGAAGCAGAAACTGAATTTCGGACACTCTTCTAGAAAATTCTGATGTTTGTTGTTCATGCATTCGTAACTCTTCCTAAAACACGTAATTTTAAAGGGACAAATCTTTTTATTTGGTACCTTATTTTCCAGCAGCTATGGACTATTGCTTATCTACAGAAAGTCACAGCACCTTCACTTTTTCCTCATCCCTTGCTTTTTACTGAGCCCTGGGAGAGTCACAGCCAGTGGCCCCAGCAGAGGCTTGAACTCAGGGAAGCATGAGGGAGTTGTTTTTTTTTTTTTTTTTAGCTCCTTCAGGCTGCCTTAAGGGTGGTTCTGGGGACTGAATCGCCACCCCTGTGCTTGACTGGGATTCCCCGCGCAGGACGTAAACCACTGAGCTAACTGACATGCCCCACAGGGAAGCATCTGAGGTTTAAAACAGCAGAGAGGGGCAAGGCCTGTGTTGCAGGACCCCAGCAAGCACGAGGGCACTGTATATCCTTTAGCTATGAATATATATAAATTGTGATACCAAAATTTTGGAAAAATTGTACAACAGTCTAACCATTTATAATCTTTAACTTCAGATTTTTATACAACCGGCAGTTCAAGATAGACTTTTAAAATAAGACTTTTTAAATAAATCATCGTTTGTTTATTTATTTATATTTATTTTTATTCATTTATTTATTTAATAATATTCATAATAATCCCTGGGGTGGAGCTGGTGCAGCATGTGGTGCCAGGGATTAAACTGATGAACCATGGTCCCTGAGGCTGCCTAAACTTGCATAAGCAGGTGCTTTAGACCGCTGAGCCATCCCACCAGCCCAGTTCAAGATACAGTGTCTCTTGAACAAGGTTTTTTGTATTTAGGGAATATGGCTTTACTTTATAATATCAAAGCTGGAAAACTCAACCCAAATTTCATAGCTTTTCTCAGATGTACGAAAAGAGAAATGAATTAAAAGTTAAATAAAATATCAAGAATTGGGGATAAAATGAGCCTTGAAGCCTTGGCTTCCTGTACAACAGTAGTTTTGCATTACACTGAAGCTCATATAATTGCCTATTCAGCTACTGGCTCAACTACACAGACAACAATTTTATAAGGCATAAACTAATAAAATGGAAATGAAGCAATTAGGAAGAATTCTTTCTAAGACTAAAAGCAATAACTCTGATTCATTCCAAATGCTAAAACCTATAATTATTATTTTAAAAGGAGATTCTTTCAAGCTTTGTGAAGATGTTGATTGTGTTGGGTCCTTGGGTCTGATCCCTTGAGGGTCTGTTTCCGTAGTCTGTGCTCCTGAGTTTGGCAAGGGATTAACAACCTGCAGCCTCAGGAGAAGTCCTCTGCTTTATAAATAAAGTTTTATTGCAACCCAGCTACTTCCAAGACTTCTGTACTACCTATGAGCTTCATGCTACCACAGTAAGGTTTAACAGTTGTCACAGAAACAGAATGCTCCTGGTCCCAGGGAGATAGCTCCTTTCCACAAGCGCCTGCCTGGCAAATGCAAGGTCATGAGTTTGAACCCCAGTCCCAACAAAAAAGAAAGAAGGAAGGAAGGAAGGAAGAAAGAAATGGGACTGGGGTTCGAACTCACCACCTTGCGTTTGCCAGGTAGGCACTTGTGCCATGGAGCTATCTCCCCAGCCCTTCTTAATCCTTTTTTTTTTTTTTTACTACATATCCCCTTGGAAATCTGGCAAAACTTACAGAAATTTGTACAATAATATTTTAAAAATTAAAAATACAGAAAACTTCACAGGACTCAAAAGAAATCAATTAGCATAGGTTATAGTTATCACACATTAAAAACAAACTGTCAGGCTGGGGAGATAGCTTGGTGGTCTAAGCACCTGCTTGGCAAGCACAGGGACCCAACTTTGATCTCTGGTACCACCTGCCATGCGGGCCCTGGAACCCTGGGAGTGCTGGGCTAGCCGAGAAACCAGGCACAGTGACCCACATGTGTAACCTCAGAACTGGACAGGTTGTGACAGCAGTTTCACTATGAGTCTGAGCTGTGTAATGAGACCCGATATCTAATAAATAAATAAATAAATACTTTTTTTAATGTTAAAAAAATCCCTGTCATATATATTACTTTACATTTCTCTGATAACATTAAATTGTATGATCTAGCAATAGGTCTAAGTCCTATACTTCCCAAGAAGTGCTAAGGGCAATCGTAACAACTAAATAATATCCTCTAAATACCTGTGTTTTTCTTGAAAGAAAAGTTATGCACATACATGAAGCAGATGTTACATTTTAATTAGACTTTTGTGGAAATAAAGATGAAAAGAATCAGCCGGACGTGGTGGCGCACGCCTGTAATCCCAGCACTCGGGAGGCTGAGGCAGGAGGATCGGTGTGAGTTCGAGACCAGCCTGGGCTATGAAAGTGAACTCAAGGCCAGCCTGAACTGCATAGCGAGACCCTGTCTCAAAAAGACAAAAAAAAAAAAAAAAAAAAAAAAAAAAAAAAAAAAAAAAAAAAAAAAAAAAAAAAAAAAAAAAAAAAAAAAAAAAAAAAAAAAAAAAAAAAAAAAAAGAATCAATGAACCCTCTCGAGCCCTAGGTTAAAAGTATCCACTAATATTTGCCTGCCACAAAAGTATGGATATAGTTCGAGGCCTTCTCCAGGGTTAAGGAAAGGAATAAAATACTGTATGCCTTTGTGATCCTTTTCTCCCTGCTCCAAGAAAGCAAACTTAATATTAAAACATGAACCACATAAGAACCGAGGCTTTGTCGGAGTTTGGCTGCCCTACCTTCAGCCGTTCTCTGTCCTCTTCTGTCAGGGGATGTGAGCCCAGCTTCTGAAGAGTCTCCTCAGTCCATTCATCAATGAAATTTTTTAAGTTAAAAAGTTTGTCCCACAAACCCAGAGCTCGACCAAGATTTTCATAGTATTCTTCTGTCTTTTCATTTATCTGTCATAATTTTAAAACAGAAGTAATGCATATTGTGGGGAGAACTATGAAAATAACTATTTCATCCAAACACTTGCTTTAAAATACAAATTCAATTTAACATGCCTGGCTAACTAATTTGCTTTGTTTATCAACAAAACAGTCACTTTAACAGATCATGTAGTTCTTTCCCTTAAAAAAATAAACTCAAGCTAATTTGCTATAGCTTAGCTGCAGCTGAAAGCAATAGTCATCTTGATACTTAAAATCATGTCAAAGAGATTCTTTTTAAAAATCCAGATGAAAATATACTACCGATGATGATGAAAATATGTAATACAACCAATGTTAAACTTTTGTTCTTGTTCTGAAATTCTGTGCTGTATGTACTCTTGCTTGTTACTGTTTTTCTATCTTTGTTTCTATTTATACTCTTTAAGATAAAATTTAAAAAAAAGAAAATATACTACAGATAAATTCTTATTAATCTGTTATTTACAAAAATAGCATTACTGGGCCGGCGAGATGGCTCAGCGGTCTAAAGCACCTGCCTATCCCTGGCACCACGTGCTGAGCCAGCCATAACCCAAGTAAATAAATGAGGTTTTAAAAAATTAAATTAAAAAAATAGCATTACTATTCAAGCAATGATGTTTAATATATAATGAAACTTTAATATGCTGCGTAAGTAAGTAATATATGAACTTTTAAATAAGATATATATATGTTTTTATAGCTGGAAGAGTACAGAACCATTTCTTAGTAGTTACTCTGGGTCAAATTAATTCCTAAGTCATAAACACTATATTACACGGCACCTTTGCAAATAAATATAGCTTAAATTTTCAAGTAGGTAATAATATTAAAGATATACTTCTAAAAGATCAATTTAACTTATAAAATAAAATTTATAGTCAATTAAATTATCACATACATCAAGCCATCGATCCACAATAACATTAGCCTCTTTTTCAAAAGGGGGCTCTTCAAAAGTTTTCATTTTATTTAGATGAAACTGTAGATTTTTACAGATCTGGTTTATCTTATCTACTACTTCTAAATGCTCACTGAATTCTTCTTTGACGATTTCAATCTGCATAAAGGATAATGAAAATGTTATTTATAAATTGACACAAACTGGTAAGAATCACAATTCTATTTTCAGTTATTCACCTTAAAATCATTACAACAAAATGTAATACCTTATTACACTGGGCGTGTTTGTTTGGTACTGGGAATTGAACTCAACTTTTTAGAATCCTCAATGCTGCTTTATGATGATTTGACACTCCAACTTTGCTCACTTTATAATGGTTTAAAACAGCAATTCTGAGCTGGGCGTGTTGGCGCATGCCTGTAATCCCAGCATATGGGAGGCTGAGGCAGGAGGATTGGTGTGAGTTCGAGACCAGTCTGGGCTACAAAAGTGAGCCCAAGGCCAGCCTGAACTGCATAGCGAGACCCTGCCTCAAAAAGACAAAAGAAAAAAAGGAAAAAAAAACAAAAAACAAAAAACAAAAAAACAGCAATTCCGGCCAATGTAAAGAGTCTACCAAGAAAGGATACCCGCTAAACTATTTAAAACCAGTGCCTACAGTTCTCATTAGGAATCATATTTAGGCATTTACTGAAATACAATAAACAAGAGTTCCAGACATCTTCCACCTAAATTCCAACTGGCTTCCAACTTTGGCAGCTGAAAAGCTGCTTTCCCAAGAAGAAATCTCTGATCACTTCAAAAGTAAACAGACTGCCTTCTCCTGGTCAGAAGCCATGGGAATGGAAACCCACAGCCCTGGTGGACAGCAAGCTAAACAGATGCTAAGGGGGCCTCTGTAAAGCGGCACACTCTAAGTTCTCCACACTTATCTGCTATACATTCTGAAATATCTCTAGGCTGCTTACGCCTTAAATGATATCAAGGCTACCAGGTTTTGAGGGTTTTTTTTTTGTAAGGGGGACGGCTCAGCTGAGGGCGGGATGGGTGAGGCATGTGGTACTAAGGATTGAACCATAGTCCCCTGTGCCAGACCTAGTTCTCTTTAGGCTTTAGACTGCTGAGCAATCTTGGCAGCCCTACAAGTATTTATTATATAGTATAGGACACGATAAAGAAAAGTCTGCCCAAATACACAATATATAAAAAAAAAATCTTTTTGTATTTTAGGACAGGGTCTACAGGTGTTCAGCATCTCACCACTAGATTGGACTCATGTTGATCCACCTGCTTACAGCCTCCCAAGAGCTGGGATTACATACCTGCACCTCCATGCCCAGTCTCAATTGCCATCTCAGTGCACCTGCAGACGGGGACAGCACCGCACCCCACCCCAGGGATTGAAACCCTGTCCCCTGGGACTGATTGCAGGCTCTTTAATCCCCTGAGCCCTTACAACATGAAAACTCTTACGAAGACAAATCTATGGTTCCAAATGGTTTCACTGGAGAATTTAGTTAAACCATAAACCGAATGCTGTCAAGGGTCTTGGGGTGGGGGTGGGGAGCAGGAGCAGAGTGGACAGGGCTCTGAAATGACAGTCAAGGTGACCCTGTGGTGACATGCAGGACTACAGTAGTGATCTCGATATCTATCATGTTGTAAGACTTAGAAATCCCCCAAGGGCACACAGGGCCTCTTTTCACTATCTCTTACAACTGCATGTGAGTCTATAACTACCTCAAAATTAAGTTTATTCTAAAAAATTGAAATGAGGTCAAACATGTGAAAATGTAAAACAGTAAGTGAGAGGGTTTCTTTCTTCTGCTTGGACACTGGTACCGTAGCAGAACTGAGATCCCCACCCAGGGCTTCCTGCTGTTGGCCCAGGACTCTGCAGCAGAGAATCTCAGTATCTGTAGGTGCCTGAGCAGAACTTCCGGTGATGCAGGCATCAGCAGGAGTCACCCCGAGCTGCAGAAAGGGAGGAGGCGGGGCGCTCTGAGCATCGATGGAAACCAACGGAGGAGGAGCAAAGTAAAGAGAGCGAGGCCAGTGTCTGCTCTTTCTTTCACACTTCGATCTTTCATTGAAAATGAGTGGGAATCCGGCACCATATCCCAGATAAACATCAGGTTTCCACGGCCTTGAAGGACAAAAGGTCTCAGTGATATCACATGTCCTGATGCTGTCGCAAGCATCAGGAAGATGCAGCCACTGACTGCTTCGGAAGACAGTGCCCAGGACAGCACCAAAGTAACTGCAGCTGTGTGGGTGATCAGGATTGAACTTTGCTTTCCAAAGGCAGGTGTTTGGTGTTGTTCTTTTTCTTGTTTTGTTGAGACAGAGTATGTAGCCCAACCTGGCTTGAACTCGAAGTGATCCTTGTGCCTCAGCCTCTGGAGCGCTGGGATTACAGGAATGTGCCACCATGCCCAGCATTCCAAACATGTTTGTTTTTTTTTTTTTTTTTAATTTATTTTATTTATTTATTTATTTATTTATTTTTTGGTGGTAGCAGGGATTGAATTCAGGATCTTGCATTTGCCAAGCAAGCACTTATGCCACTGAGCTATCTTCCCAGCCCTCTATTGGTTGATTTCTTTCTTTCTTTCTTTCTTTCTTTTTTTTTAATGTACTTAGGTCAAGGTCTACAGGGTCTCACTACATAGATTGGACTCACAGTGCTCCTATTTTCAGCCTCCCAAACACTGGGATTACAGGTAGGCACTGCCACACCTAGTCTCAATCACTGTCTCAGCTCGCCCCAGGGGCAGGGCTGGCATGGCACAGTGGGGATTAAACCCCAGGCACTACTTTGTGCCTAAGCAGAAAGTGCTTTAGTCCGCTGAGCCCTATATCGGTTGATTTCTTGATGATGGCCATTTTTTCTGGAATGAGATGGAATCTTAGTGTTGCTTTAATTTGTATCTCTTGAATGATCAATGATGTTCAACATTTTTTCATATATTTATTTGCCATTTGCACGTCTTCATCCACAAAGTGTATATTCATCTCGGGTTCACATTTTGGGATGGGGTCTTTGAATTTGGGGGGACTGATTTTTTTCAATTCTTAGTATGTTTTAGATATAAGTCCTTCGTCTGAGGGACAGCTGGCTATAATTTTTTTTCCAGTTCTGTGGTTGTCTTTTCACTTTGTTGGTGATTTCGTTCGTTGTGCAGAAGTTGTTTAATAAGGTGAGATCCTATTTGTTAGATCCTATTTGTTTATTCTTTGTAGTATTTTCTTTGTGGTCTGGGTTTGAAGTCTCTGCCTGTACTTACATCTTCAAGATTTCCACCTATTTTCTTTTTCAGCATATTTAGTATTTTTAACATTTAGATCTTGGATCCATTTTGACTTTGGTGCATGGTGACAGGCATGGGTCTAGTTTTAGCAGAAAACCAGATTTTTCAGCACCATTTATTAAGGAGGCTTTCTTTCTTCCAGTATTCACAAACGTATTCATGTTTGGCCCCTTTGTCAAAGATAAAGTGGCTGGGTGTGTTTGGAATTGTGTCTTCTGTTTCACAGATCCTGAGGTCTGTGGGGAAAAAGGAACCCTTCTCTACTACTGGTGGGAGTGTAGACCTGTGCAACCACTGTGGGAAATCAATGGGGACATTCCTGCAAAAACTAGAATTAGGGTCCCAATTGACCCAACTATTCTCCTTCTGGGTATCTTCCCCGAAAAATTAAAAATATGCCACAGTGATAGCAGTACCATTTACAGTAGCTAAAGCTTGGAAACAACCCAAAGACCCATCAACTGAGGAATGGATAAAAAAGATGAGTTTTTCTTTTTTTTTTTTTTTATGTAATGAAATATTCAGCCATAAAGAAAGATAAACTTGAGACTTTTACAGGCACCCACATGTGTAAATATCGAACTGTCTCATTAGTATGAGAAATGGAAAGAGGGAATGAGATCTGAAATGTACAAGTGAATGCGGAAGAGAGCGTCCAAAAGAAAAACTGTGATGGGAGAAAGGGGAAAGGAAACCCATACACACCTACACACACAAGGCAGTTAAGTTACACAACTAGTTTCTCTGAGTTCACTGAAAGAAAGCTTCATGCTAACACATTCTGAACAGTATTTCACTGCCTGTATCTTGTGCTCTGAACAACTACCCTGAACAGAACACTACCCAATATATTATTTTTCCTACTAGCTTGTTTTGAAATTCTATTTTAGTGGGGTTTTTTTTAATGTTTTGCCTAAATTTCTTAAAAGCTGCAAAAAGAATTATATGCCAGTGTCTGCATCTTTCGTACCAAATGCTGTTAGTTCCGCAGCTACATCCGGTGTCAATACGTCAGACACTGGGATTCTGAATGAAGTAAGGAAACGCTGGAGTGTTACACATTTCTTAAAGGCTGAAGCACCATGCAAAGAGGTGCAGGTCAGCATGGCGAAGCACTGCCCCCCACACAGCATGCTGACTAAGTCCTGGATGCTGAAGCTGCTGGCTTCTCTGACAATCTAGAAAACCAGAACTCCCTAAGCCCAATGAACACACACAGGACCCTCCCCATTTCCCAAGGCCACCAAACCCCCAAGCTACCTCGCTGAAAGGCAACAGGCTGCCTCCAGCGCAACCCCGCTGGCTGGCTGCCTGGGATCCCTGTGACCCCTTCCATTCAGTCTGATGGGAGACTAGCTACATGGTCACTGCCGGTACAACTCATGTCCAAAAGGAGGGGTCTCTTCGGATTGGTCAGCTGGGTGAAATGGAGTCCCAGAAAGTGGGTCCCAGACAAGAGCAATCCCAACATGCTGGATGTGCTACACGGACTACGTTCTTTGTATAAATCTGGGTCTATGTGCACTTCTGCGGAGGGACTAGGAAGTTTAACTGTTGCTTGTTACATTCAAGTGTATCCAGCAGTCCCCAGTGCCCACACGCCAGGGACACCTTAGCAGCCCTCCAGCCTCAGCTTAAGACATAGGAGAGGCGCATTTCTGATGCACAGTCCTGCAGTGTAGGGTAGGGGTTGTGTTGTTTAGGGTTTGCTTTTTATTTACAAACTTGATTCTTCCATCACTGGAATTGATCACGACAGTATGTCAAAACATAGAAAATAATGACATCTAGTGTTCAAAAACATTATTCTTCATAAAATAGGGAGTCCTAATGGGTACCCCGTGAACAGAGGGGGAACGACACAAAGAGAAAGCTCAAACGCCTTCCCACAAGCAAGCCGGTAGAGGAACCTAGCCCATCCCTTGCCCTTGAGCCCCACAGGGGATTTTCCTTTACCAGCCGGCTTCATTCTTTGAAACTCACAGGGAAATCTCAGCTCTCTTCAGTAGAAGGTGGAGGAAAGGCTGTCACATGCTCACAGAGGCAGCCACCACAGGGCGAGGCCAGGCTCCAGTGGAACCATGGCCCCAGCCACCCACTACCAAGTTGGGGGCCTGTGTTTTCTATGCTCTGGTGTTAAACTCGTCATATTCTTGGCTACACAGTAAAACACAGTCAGCACTAACTTCTCTTCAGTCAGATTTTAAATAAGACTTCATTTAGTCCCAGCACTTGGGAGGCTGAGGCAGGTGGGAAACTTGGGCCATAAGTAAAGAGCTCATGGCCAGCCCAGACTACACAACTCTCTGTCTCAAAAACAAAACCAACAAAACAACCAATCTTATTTCTGCTGCCAAGATCCTCCTCAAGCTGGGCTCGTTCGTATTCAAGGTCGTGGTATGGAATTCCTCTCGGGGTGCAGACTCACCTCTGCCATCCGCTTCTTCAGGTTTTCCTTGCCCATGTAGGAAGCCTGCTGGGAAATGACCATCTCTTCTTTTTGAATCAAAGTTGTCAAGACACTTTTAAAATTCTGATACTGCTTCAAGAGTTCCAGAACTCTTCCACACTGTTCAAGGCTTAGGAAGAGGGAAGAAAAGGTAGAATAGCTCAATAGCTGAAAAATAATAAAATTATCTGTTCTCTTTACAAATCTAACTAAGATAGGGAGATAGCTTGGTGGCATAAGTGCCTGCCTGGCAAGCGCAAGGTCCTGCCTGAGTTTGATCCCTGGTACCCCCCCCAAAAAAAAAGTCTAATCAATAATAATTAACAGGCCGGTGAGATAGCTCAGTGGTCTAAAGCACCTGCCTAGGGCCTAGGAAAGTTCAGGCAAACACAGGGACCGCGGCTCAGTCCCTAGCACCACACACTGTGCCAGCCCCATCCCCAGGGCAGGCTGAGCCAGCCATAACACAAATAAATAAATGAGGTTTAAAAAAAATAAAAATTTTAGCTGGGCATGATGGCTGACGCCTGTAATCCCAGTACTCGGGAGGCTGAGGCAGGAGGATTGGTGCGAGTTCGAGACCACCTGAGCTACAAAAGTGAGCTCAAGGCCGGCCTGAACTGCATAGCGAGACCCTGTCTCAAAAAGACAAAAAATAAATAAATAAATAAATTTTTTAAAAAATAATAGTAATTGCCCAGCCCAAACCCCACCGCTGGGAGCTGAGCCTGCGCACCCGCTGCGGGTAAGCCCCTGCGCCCCTCTGCCCCGTCTCTGCGTTCCCGCGACTAACTTCCTGTCCCAGCCCAGCCCAAACCCCACCGCTGGGAGCTGAGCCTGC
>PVJA010008381.1:0-50757 GCA_004027025.1 Myocastor coypus
GTCTGGGCTGAAAATTGTTTTCATGGAGGACTTGAAGCACTCTGCTCCATGCTCTTCTTGCTTTCATGGTTTGTGAAGAGAAATCTGCTGTTATTCGCATGGGTTTTCCTTTAAATGTGACCTGTTTCTTTTCTCTAGCAGCTTTTAGTATATTATTCTTCAGCTGGATTTCTGGTATCTTGACTATTATATGTCTTGGTGTGTTTTTAGTTGGGTTGATGTTATTTGGGGTTCTGTAGGCTTCAGTTACCTGAATGTCCCATTGTTTTCCCATATTTGGGAAGTTTTCTGCCATTGCTTCTGCCCATATTGTTTTTATATCATTTGTATTGACTCCTTCTTTCTCATTGATTCCCATTAATCTCACATTGTTCACATTTGCATCATCTTGGAGATGTTGGATTATTTTTTCCTGCATTCTGGTTGTTTTTAAAAGATCCTTTCTTACTCTTTCACTGGCTGCAACTGTGTCTTTAAGATTTGAGACTCTATCTTCACTTTCGTTCATAGGGCTCTACCAACTTGTGATCAAGATTTTATTTTCTTGTATATCTCTTTGAAACTGTTTCTGCGATCTATTTCTTTCCAATATTGTTCTGTCAGGGATTCCATCATTTTTCTCTTCTCCTCTAATTTTTTATCGGTGTCTTGTTTAATAGCATTGAAGTCTGTCATTATGGTTATCCTTTCTCTCTTTAATTCAGAGATTATTTCTGTTCTGTTCTCCTCTCTACCTTTCTGTAGTTGTTCCCCTACTTGGGATGCTATTGATTTAGACATTTCTTTGTTAACTTTAGATATTATTTCTGCTCTGATTTCTTCTATACATTTCTCCAGCCGTTTTTCTACTTCATGTATTTCTTTTTTCACTTCAGATGTTATCTCTGATCTCAGTTGCTCTATAAGTTTCTCCACTTGTCTGTCTGCCTCTGATGCTACCAATTCAGAGGTTTCATCTTCATGATTTCCATTTTCTTTCATGATTCTGTCTTCTGTATTTGATTTGGGTGTGCCTGGACCCTGAGATTGCATCCTACTCCTTGTTGTTATCATTTTGTATGGAAGCGACCTCTGCACTTTGGTGGTGTTATGCTGTAAGTGTCTGTAGGCCTTTGGTCTGGAGCCTCCAAGTAGGTTCCCCTATAGAAGTTCCCGGCTTCGTGCCAGAGCTCGGGCTGCTGGCTGCTATGAAGCCCCATGGGTCTGGTCTGTAGGTGGAGGTGAAGCTTTGGAATTGAGGAGTCCTGGTAGGCTCGTGGGCCAGATTTGTTGCCAGACAAGATGTATGATGCGCTCAGTAGTGGAGCTTGGGCAGGAGGGGTTCAAAAAGAAAAAGGGCATGTGGAAGGAGAAAGCGGGCCAAGGATCCTGACCAATGCAAGCCTGGCAGGCTTGAGACCAGGACAGGAATTTAGGAGCAGCAACGCAAAAGAGAAGCAGAGGGCCCTAGGCATCTTACACGGTGGGCGCGCGGGCCTGGCAGGCTTGGGACTGGGACAGTAAGTGAGGCTCAGGAACACAAAAGAGGAGCAGAGGGGCCGAGGGACCTTCCCCGGCGGGCGCGTAGACCTGTCGGGCCGGGGTCCTAAAAGATGTTTATGTGTCTGTGTGTTTATGTGTTTATGTGTCCCTCAATGAACAGCTGCTCCTCTATTTCTTTTTTTTTTAAGATTTGTTTTAAATATAACTTGAAATACAGACTTAAAAGCATATGTTTTCCTAAAGTACCAGATAGTCAAAATGATATTAAAATTGATTTATATACAATATTTCATAAGGTTTAAGCTAATTTAATAAAAATTTCCTAGAATGGAAAAAATTCATTAAAGAGGATTCCAATTAGTAAATGAGAGGTGTGGCTAACCTTTGTATTCATTAATGAGGAACTCCCAATAATCTCTTAGGAGACACCCTCACTAGGTCATTGGTTAAAAGACAAAATTTTATAAATGTTACAATAAGGTTTTCTTTTTAAAGATGATTTTGGTACAAAACTAGATTAAAAAACAAAGGTCTGCATATGAGTATGACAATTCACTTTGTTAATCTCATGGTATGTTAGGTGTGTTTATGATTCTAGATATACAGGTATTTCAAAATACAAAACAAAGATTGCTTATTGAGATAAGCCATTCTCAAATTCAATTCAACTTCTGCCTTTTACAAAAGACTTGAGATATGTGTCAAATTTATGGGCGACTAATTAAAAATATATATTTTGTGTGTTTAAAGTAGAGATGATTGGTTAAAAGTATTATAACAAAACAAAATATTTAAAGTATATCACAAAATGTCATCAGGATTGTCTTACAATAAATACAGTGGTAAATATGGTGTTGATTTCTAAATTTCTGTGTAAAGATATATAGCTTTTATCTGTTAATATTCTATAGAGACTGAAATATTAAAATATCCATAGACAATTATAAAATGAGCTAATAAAAACTTAAAATGTTCATAAAACAAAAAGAGGGAAATAGTAAGTAAATACATATGGATGCATCTAGGTTAATCGTACAGAAATCAGGGCCCAGCAGGATGACTCAGTGGTCTAAAGCACCTGCTTAGGAAAGCTTAGGTGGCTGCAGGAACTGCAGTTCGATCTCCAGCACCACATGCTGTGCCAGACCTGCCCTGAAGGCAGGCTGAGCCGGCCATAAAAATAAATAAATAAACAAACAAAAGTTCTGAAACAAGAAATAAAATAAAATAAAATAAAAAATTCTTTAAAAAAAATAGTACAGAAAGCTTTATTTACATATAATTTTTTGAAATCAGCTGCCAGACAGATCTTCTGTTGCAGACCATCACTGGACAAAGGACATGAGCATTCCTTTATAACAAACAGCCTGTTTTCTTTCTAAATGATGTTGATGAATGGGTTTCAGGAGTTATCCAAGGATGGGGAAGAGGTATTGCTTGTGTCATTACAGATACTGGAGAAGTAAATCAGGTACCAGCTCTATGAATAAAACCCAAAAAATAAGTGAGTGCAAATATTCTTTTTTTTTTTTTTTTGTCTTTTTGAGAGACATTGTCTCAGTATGCAGTCCAGGCTGGCCTTGAGCTCACTTTTGCAGCCCAGGTTGGTCTCAGACTCATACCAATCCTCCTGCCTCAGCATCCCAAGTGCTGGGATTACAGGCCTGTGCCACCACACCCAGCTAAGTGTAAACATTCTGATACAAAATCTCTGATTAATGAAAAGACTCACTTTAAATAGGATACTTTATAGGACACAGAGAAAACAATTTCTTATAACTGGAACTGGGAGAAAACCAGGGAGAGAAAAAAAGAGATAAAAAAATGCCTGCTTTGTTGTGGCCTCAAAATAAATCTGAATCTGATTCTCTTGGCTGCAAAAAGAGCTCAATGATGATAAAGTTCATCTGCTACTGCTATCAGAAGCCAGGCCAGAATAAGAGGGATTGTCTGAAGAGGTCCACAAGCCATGCCCTAACTGCCAAGTGAGAATTGCACTCTAAGGCAGAGGCCACGGAGCTCAGACTCAGCATCCCGGATGGTCCAGTAGGACTGAAGGACACTGGGCCTGCCTGCTCCCCCTGGCTGCACAGTCTCTGTCATCTCCATGGAGGAACTCTGAGAAATCATGACCAAAGGAAAATCCAGCCTATTGCTGGATATTGGCACAGGTCTCTTTGTTCTTCTCCAACCCTGACTTTCCTTCCAGTCATCATATCTCAAAAAGTAGAATAAGACATACAAATAAAATTAGCTTGCTGATGTCACGGTTCTCTCACAAGATGTAATTTAAAAAAATTGTACCATACTATACTTAGATTACTTAAAAGCATTGTCAGTAAAAATAAGGTATTCTGATTTTCATGAATTCTCAAAATTTAGAGATAATTATAACTAAGGCTAGAGGGACTTAAAATAAACTGTCATACTCCATAAAGAAAAGGGTCTAAGCTATTCTAACTACCCAAGATAAAAATGTCTAGTGTCTATTAAGGGCCTTTAGGTAAAACCTCCAAAGAGTATCTCTGACTGCCAGTTCTCAACTATGGCCCCTTTGAGACAGAAGAATCCAAAGCGGTCATCACCCATAAATTCCTCACAACAGCCTGGGACTTAGTTAATACTTCCACTGGAAATGTCATAGATTGGAGCCCTTATGGCTCTGCCTGGATGGCAGAAAGGAAAGAATTAAGATCAAAATATCTCATTAATTAAAAAGAACACAACTTATTTTACTCAGGCATGTGTTTACCTCCTTCATCTGTTGCTTGTAGGACCTAGGTATTAGAGTACTTCTAACTGCACCATTACATGTCACAATTGCTTTTTATATACATGTTTAAATTCTTCTATTAGTCTTAATTTCTCTAGGGATAACATCTATATTTTCAAGACAAGGACCATAATCTGGCTTCCAATACAACTACATCACCTGTGGCAAGACTCCCGTTCCATAATGTGGTTCCTATATTTGCTGGAGGTGTCAAAGAAGAGAACAAAAAAAGAATTATTAAACTCATGATAGCCTTCACAGCCACAGCTGCTACAGCTACAGTAGCACTGAGCCAAGGTGTAAAAACTGTTCATTTTGTACAGCAATGGCATAAGAACTCAACAAAACAAACTTCTTAAAGTTTAAGATTATAGAAAAACTAGTTAGAGCTTTTTATACCTTCCTTGGAAACACTGAGTGCTCTGCAGTTTGCAAGTGGGTCCACAGGCTGGCTAATTACTCACAAATCAGCACTGGTCTACCAAAACCCTAATAGGCTTTTTTCCTTATACTGACAGTCAGCATGGGTTCTCTGTGGCTGAGAGGGAAAGACTCAAGCACTCATCAATCTGAAACTTCCTCTTATTCCATCATAAATACATTCTTTTTTACTTTTCTATCACCTTTGGCCATTTTTATTTGAAATGCCCCTTCTCTCTGCCCAGATTCTGACTGGCCCTCCATCCCACAGGCTGCTGGTATCACTTTTCGCTTTTTCTGTCTGTTTCCATTCAGCATCCTCTCTACTACGAAACTTTCTAAGTAATTACTATTGACTGACACAAATTCATTTCTGCACCCCCTACCAACTTCTGCAGCTTGTGTAGATATCTGGGGCCCACAGAGCAAAATACCACTATTTTTTTTCAGGCCTCCTCCACATAGCCCTACCCAAGAAATATGGGGACAGCTTTTATGAGCTGCCCTACCTCAGGGCGTGAGGTCCATAACTCTGACCAAGCCAGTTACACTCCCCAGTAATGAGGTAGGAAACACTCAGAAGGTGCAGTTCACCTATGCTTTATGAGTTGGATATAGTTAATAAGATATTAATATGTATCACATGACCTATTTTTTAGACAAGATCTGGTGGATCCCAGTAAAATAAAAGTAAAATTAATTTAGCATAATTGCTGTAGGTTTTACCTGCACGATCACCTGGATTTTGATATCTTCTAGGAGAGAACAAATTTTCTTTTTTAATTTTATTAGTTTTACTGAGTAAAAATTAACAATGACGCTGTCTCACAATGGGTTAGTAAGACCATTACAATAATTAATACAATATATACTATTGTCTTCAGAGTAGTTGTTCAGAGTAAAAAATGTAGACGTGATACCTCTTCAAAACACTATTATCGGGGCCCGGCGGGATAGCTCAGTGGTCTAAAGCGCCTGCTTGGGAAAGCTTGGATGGCTTCAGGGACCACAGTTCCACCCGCTGCACCACATGCTGCACCAGCCCTGCCCTCGGGGCAGGCCGAGCCGGCCATAAAAACCAGTGAATAAACAAACAAAGGTTGTGAAACAAGAAAAAAATAAATAAATAAAATTTTAAAAAACACTATTAGCATAAAACTTTCTTCTCCTTGATCTAAGAGAAAGTACCTATATATAAATCCCAACATCCCATAATAGTAAGAGCTTCTCAGCACAGCTGGCAATGTCAGAACTTGTTGACTCAAACCTTTTACAGCTCAGCATATTAATCTGGCACTACTTTTTATACCTCATGGTTAAAATTTTCTATGAGACATTTAAGACCAAGTTAAAGCAAGACTGATATAACTAGAAATGTAACTTTTGCTTATGACAAAGTCAGTCAAATTCCCTCTAGATTCACCATGAAACCATGTATAGCAGTATATAGATCTTTTGTCATTGTCAGCCATCTGGATGAGTCACAGCCATTGCTTCACCATTTTACTCTCTGTGAAAGCCTGAGAGAATGTTTTCTTTCTCAGTGACTGTCCTTAGCCCCATAACCTCCTTGAACAGAAAATTTGACACACTACTGAGTTTTAAGTATAACAGTATAGGCTCTCTTATGTCCTGAGTCCTGACTGGCCATGAAAGACTAGAACCAAAATGTTGGCTATCCTTCCAGCCTTCTTTTTTCCCTAATTTTTGGTCTGCAAGCTTAAGTTGTCAACCTTCCACAAGGATATATATATATATATATATATATATATATATATATATATATATCTTAATGTATATAAGTACCAAAACTTTTTGTCTTTTTGCTATAACTTTTTTTAATGGCAAAATCACAAACACATAGCTTGGCCTTATTCTGTGCAACTGAATCGTCCCTTCCTGGTTCAATGACAGTGCTTCCTAATGTTAGCGATTTCTCAAGATGCAGCTAAGAAAGGCTTTTTTTTCTTCTCTTTTCCTTTCTTACTAATGTATTTAGGACAGGGTCTACTTGTTCTACAGGGTCTTACTATGTAGATAAAAATCATAGTGATTCTCCAGCTTTGAGCTTCCAAAAGCCCTGGAATTACAGGCACATGCCACCATGCTCAGTCTCAGTCTCCATCTCAGCATGCTCGGAGTGCGAGGCCAGCTTGACATGCTGAGAACATTCTGCCTAAGCAGGCGCTTTAGTCTCATGAACTATCATGCTGGCTCTAGAGAGGCTTCATATAGTTTTATGCTTGCCGTGCTTCACCCCTGTACATAGTTGCTCACAAATGGACTGCGTGTACCTGGTGCAGGCATTAAAGTGAGCTCTGCACTGTTCCCCAACCAACACAGGTCCATTCTCACACAGTCTGACTTGAGTACATTCAATCTATTCATGAAAAATATTGCTAAAATTCACAGAATAATGCTAAAAGCCTATGATTCTCTGTGCCTGCTGCTGGAACTATATGCAGCCTGCAGGCCATGATTCTACACACCTGCCTTCGAAGGTTCCCCACCTCCCTCTTGCCCTTTAAATAATGTTTACTTGAGACAGTGGCACCCAACTCTTTCTCACACAGTGCTCCCTGTGCCCATATTTATTCACGCAGTACTCTTCCAAGGAATGACCGGGAAATTTTTTCAACTAAATACTCTCTAATTTGAAATTTGCATGAGAGAAATTATATGAGCCCAGTATTTTCTAACTCCAGAACACAGCCTTAGAGACTAAGCAGGTAAGACCTCTCCACAGGACTCTCAGCTCCATCTCACAGCTATGCAAGGGAAGTCCTCATGTCTAGCCCAGCAGCTCACGTGAGCTACAACTACACAAACAGAGCACTCACCCAACACCATCAGAACACTTTGCAAAACACCAACAGAACCTATACTCTAAGACCACTTTGGCCTTCTCAGGTTGAAGTTATCTTTGAGTAGCTCAAGAGTCCACATAAAGACTGTGAGCACTTATTTGCTGTTACTCAGACAACACTTCTACAGCCCCTATGTGCTGAGTACTAGAGTGCAAAAGTAAGGATGATGGCCATCATCCCCATCTCCACATACTTGCAGTAGTATGAAGTTCACCTATCACTGTTTTTCTTCACCACTTTAATAAGATTAGCTTGAATCTCACTTGAAAATCCACATAAATGAAAAATATTTAAGGATAATAGCATGCCTGTTTCATATAGGTAAAATTTTCTTGAGCATTGCCACATTTATCTTCCTAGAACAAGTGTGTTATTTGAAAACATGTGTCAGTTCTTGCATGGAGAAAAAACAAAACCAAAGCAGTCACATTTCATGGTTTGTCTCCTGGGATAGAAGGTTTAGTACAAACTGTCACATGGAAATTGTACCACATACTATTAGATTTTTTAAATATCACTAGATTCAGGGAAGCTCACATAGTATGAGAAAAATGAAGCACATGATCTCAGCCACAAACGATAATGATCAATGTCACAGTTTTAGTTTCATAGACCACACAGACCCTCAAGCAAAATAATTCTTACCCTAGAGGCCACATGTGTGGTATGAGACAACTGGGTGCTGTGGAGTCCCTATTCTAGGGTCAGTCAGTCTTGGCTCTTGTATAATCAGCAGCCATGACTTTCCAGTCATGATGGCAATAGGGACTGCTCTATGGGGAGTCTAGTCTTCTTACCTTGGGGACTGGCTCCCCACATGAAAATATACAACCAATGCAGAAGTGATTTTCACTTCTGGAAAATAACTTCTTCTGTTATCCACCACCCTTCACATCTTCTTGTTCCTGACGGTCCTGTAGCAGATCCTGGCCATCTTCATAATGAAGGGAAAGCAGCTGAGTTGAGAACTTCTTCTTGCCAGCAAATTTACTCTTGAGAGAAAGATGCTCAAGTTGATGCTTGGATAGGAAATAATGAAGACACACAGACACACAAAATTAGCTGCAGGGCCCTTCACCATGCACAAATACAAATACACATGCCTGATATATGTATGTGATCATACACAAAAATATACATTGAAATAATCATTCAAATAATTGAAATAATCCAATACCCAATGCAATCTGGTAGTTCTTTTAGACATTGTCCCACCACTGTGGCAAGAACTCCCCGGAAAGAAAGCACTTGGGCATAGCCGAGTGGCACTCCTGAGACAGCTCTCACTATAAGATCACTATTTTGCTAAGATGTTTTCCCAGCGTGCTCCACACTGCCACTAAGAATCATACAAAAGGAAGTGTGCAGTATGGCAAGCACGCAGTGTATGTGTGTGCCCATACTGTAAGAAACAATGTGATAGCAGGCATGTCAACTGATAGTCCTGTGTGTATGACTGCAGAACATATAAATAGAACTCTTGCTCAGGGTACAGAAATCTCAATGTGATTTCTACACATTGTGGAAATACATGAGTCCCTTTAAACCTGCCTTAATTCATATAAAGGTATGAAATAAAACTTGTTCCCTTTGATTTCCCCTTTGTCCATTATATTTATATTTAAGATATACTACTAACATATAGCAGAGTTAAA
The DNA here is from genome assembly GCA_004027025.1 of Myocastor coypus. NCBI lineage: Eukaryota > Metazoa > Chordata > Mammalia > Rodentia > Myocastoridae > Myocastor > Myocastor coypus. The sequence continues at coordinate 9,198 of PVJA010008381.1, forward strand.
TTATTTTAGGAAATCTATAAAGTGCCTTTGCCTTGCTATTGTTTTTCCTATATTAATCAGCCACCAATTAATTACACCATAAAGATCCTTCCTTCCCACACTCAGCAGCACCAAGGCTGGGAATCCTCTCAGAACAAAGCTATTCCCTCTTCATGTAACCAATTGTAACATGTGAAGATGGATAAAACTGTGACATGAGTACAACTGTTGTGCTTAAATTTCCATAATTGCTGAGATAAAATATCCAACACCAAAAGGTAAAAAGGAAAACATTCACTTAGCTCACAGTTGTAGAAGTTCTACTGCATAACTTAGTGACACCAAGGATGGGTTTCATGTTAGTCTCATACTACAGTGGAGTAACAATTCATGGTGGGCAGAGGAAAACAAGAACAAGCCAGGGACTACCATGGCTCTTTCTATCCCTTATATTTCATCCAGGCTACTCAGGAAAGGTATCATTCACACCCTTAATCCTGTGTCTAACATTGCCTGTGTCTAACATTGCCCCATGTATCAATCCAGCTGTCACATACTGTAGATCCAGCCACTTCTGAAAATGCCCCATCCATGACTGCAATAAGGTTTTGAGGGACACCTAGACACAAGTCATAATAACAGACTGTGCAGACCCAGCAGGTTTCTGCAATACATAATTTCACATAGAGCCAACACTGAAGGGCTGCCTTTTGATTTCCACATATGTCTTACATTTTCTCAAGTTATTAATCAGTAACAGTTACTAAGTGTCTGAGAGATAAATATACCCAGCATGTTATACCAAGACCAGATGATAAAAATATAACTGAAGAGTTAATAGGCAGAAATTAGAGAGATAGGAAAATTATATGAAATACTAGTGTCATAATCATATAATCAAAATTCAAGTTTTGGTGAATGACTCAGCATGATCCCTCTTGCCTATCACAAAACAAACATTTTTTACATCTGTCATAGACATGATATGAATACACACAGCACGAGATGTTGAGTAAACAGATGAGAGTAAGAACCATGTCACTTAAGCGAAGGTATGACCTGAGAAAGCAAAATGTTATGGAAAAGGCAATATCCTTTGCATTGTGACAGAACCACCACAGCTGAAATATACCCAGTGTCCAGTTTTCAGCAAAAAGCTACAAAGCATAAAATAAAACAATAAAAGAAGACCCATTCATAGAAAACAGAGAGTTTGCATAAAATAATTTTTTTTTGTGGGACTGGGGTTCAAACTCACCACCTTGCACTTGCCCAGCAGGCACTTGTGCCTCGGAGCCATCTCCCCAGCTCCCGCATGAAATAATTTTTGGAAATTCTAGACACTGAATAGATTAAATGAAGATTTTAAACCCAAGGCCTTTCAAATACTTGAAAACTGAAAAGATTCTGACAGATAAACTAAGGGAAAAAAGATACAATATACGAAAAGGCAAAGATTATTTATAAAAATATTTTTGTTTCTCAAGCATAAAGTTATAATAACATAAATGAAGCCTTCAATAACAGAGTGCTAGTGCAGATTTGAGCAAGTACTCAAAAGAACCAGGGAAATTAAGGAATAAAAGAAATGCCTAAGTCTGAGAAGCAGAAAGAATAGAAAAAGGAACAAGACCTAAAAGTGCTCTCAAATTATATATATATATATATATATATATATATATATATATATATATATATATATATTTCAGGATAGAGAATTTATAAACTATGAAAAATATTTTCTAATGAACAATAGCACCAAACTTCTCAAATATATTAAACTACAACAACATGGAAACATCATAAGCTCAAAATATCTAGGCACAACACACCCAAAACTATCTTCAATATAAGGAAGTGATAAAAGACAAAGATATAAACCTTCAAAATAGCAAAGACAAGTGACTTTTCCAAGGGAAATGAAACTCAATAAGTTTAACTCTTTTCCTTCCTTCCTTCCTTCCTTCCTTCCTTCCTTCCTTTTTCTTTCTTTCTTTTATTTATTTATTTTTTTAATTTTAATTTTAATTTTTTTCTTATTGAAGAGCCTTTGTTTGTTTATTCACTCATTTTTATGGCCGGCTCAGCCCACCCCGAGGGCAGGGCTGGCGCAGCATGTGGTGCCTGGGATCAAACCACGGTCCCTGCACCCGCCCAAGCTTTCCCAAGCAGGTGCTTTAGACCACTGAGCCATCTCACCGGTCCACTCTTCCTTTCTTTCTTTCTTTCTTTCTTTCTTTCTTTCTTTCTTTCTTTCCTTCTTTTTTTTCTTCTTTCCTCCTTTCTCGCATTCCAGTTGTTCCATCTATTTGAACACATTCTTTCCCTGTCAAAGGATCTATTAAACAATTCAGATTTCATTCACACTTTCTGGTTCCTATACTAGTAAAGCAATATGATGTTTATACATGATGTCTGATGCAGTTCACTCACCATTATAGTCTCTAGCTGCATGCATTTACCTATAAAATCCTCAAGTATGTCTTTATTCATAGCTGAGTAATAACTCATTGCATAAAAACTGCATCTCTTTTATCCATTCATTAGCTAATGGGACTTTGGGTTCCTTCCATGAGTTAACTATGATAAATTTCGCTGCAATAAGAATGGTTCTGCTACATAGGATAGCTCGCATAATAATACTGATTAATTCTACACATCAATTGAAATGAACAAGCTAGGCCCATAATCCCAGCACTTGGGAGGCTGAGAAAGGAGGATCAGTGTGAGTTCGAGACCAGCCTGGGCTACATAAGTGAGCTCAAGGCCACCCTGAACTGCATAGTGAGACCCTGTATCAAAAAGACAAAAAAAAATTGAAATGAACAATTAATCCTTAAAGTATTTTCTGTTATTTTTCATTTTTTGACCCATTTTGCCTACTTATGTCTACTAATCTCAACAACAAATTTGAAGACAACTTTATAAAACATGGAAAATTGTTCAATTCACAGCGTCTTGCTTAGTAAAATTCTGTCTCATATCTAATGATTTCTGTACATTACCTGCTATTTTCAAATTCAAAGACACAGATTGGAAGAATGATCTCAAAAAATATGATCCATTCATGCAATATACATACTATTCAAAATCACACAGTCAAAAGACAAGCAGTGCAGTGTGGAAGAGAGTGATATAAATGGCAAGAAGGGAGAATCTCTAAGTTACACAATGGACACAGAAAGAAGAAACTACATCACCAGAATCCAGATAGTTGCAGATACCACTGTCCAGCAAACAATATGACTTCAGAGGGTTTAGTCCCTGGCTCCAAGGAAGAAACAATATGGCATAAAGGCTTGGATGAATAAGGAACACACTTCCTACAGCCCAGGGAGCAGGGAGCCCTAATGACAAGGCACCAGGACCCAGATATACATGCCACACATCTCCATCCTTACTTCAGTTGGTTCTAGGGGGATCAGCACAGGCTACCCAAAGTAGTGGCAGTAACCTATGCCCACTCATACACTGGACTCCTACGGCACATAGAAACATGCTATTTTAGACCAACACATTCAACATAGAGAAACTGTTTAAAATATTAAAAAGAAAGGAGATATTCGTCACACTGAATATTTGTGCTAAAATAAAAGATATTTAGGATACCCTGGGAAGGAGGCTCTGATGATGCAAGAGTCACCAGCCAGGCATAGCAAATGGTGACCATACTTCTTCATTGCTGTCTACATGGCCCTACCATGACCTTTGTGAATCCAGGTTATGGGATTCTCCCTTCTTCACCACATGGTCAGCTCTCCCTCCAAAACACTTGCTCCTAGCAAAGAGCAGGGCTTAATGCTCATCTAAGCAGAATCTACACCCATGACCTTAGAACCCTGGTGTTATAAATTCTCTCACTGAAAACCCTGGTTTCTGATGCTGAATGGACCAATACCACATCCCCCTGTTCCCACGTTGCACTCTTGGTTTTGTCTTGTGGGCTGGAACATGTGATCCGCTCTGAACCATCATCTATGGTCACTGTGTGTTTTTCACACAAGCACACAGGAAATGTCATCAGGGAGGCAATGGCAGATGAGCACCTTCTTAGAAAATCTCTCAGGATGAAGCATCAAAAAACCAGTGGGAAACAAAAATCCCTCGGCCAACTCCTCCCCCTTTTCTCTGCTAGGGGATAAAAGACACGAAGGACAAAGCTCCAGAAGCTCTCACCTGGGAAGCCTTCTCGGGAAGATGCAGCTGCTCCTGCTCCTGTTGGCCTTCTTTCTGTCCCCTGTGACGAGGGCAGGTAAGTTACCATCTCCACCCCCAGAGTCCCTCTCCCGTTCCACAGAGGACTGGCTATCCCTCTGCGCAGCAATGAGCCTTCTGTCTACTGGGACTGCTCTGATGCTGACCGCCCACTCCACCTGAGAATCCAAAGTGTGGCTCTGGATAGGCTACAACAGACTATTCCCAACAAGAGCAAGGGACACTATCGCCTATGTCATCAAAAAATGTGTCTTCAAAGTACATGCAAATGATGAGAGGTGACCTGAGGAAATATATAATATTCCTGGAGAGCACAAAATAAGACTGTGTTCCATGTCTCAGAGGAGAAAGATGTTGCCCTCATCAGCTGCTTAGCAGAGGTGCCAAGAGCTCAGTGAGTCCAGAATGCATGGAATCTCTGTCTCCAGAACACTACTTTTATTTTCCTCAATCCTACTCCCTTTCTCCAACTCTGCTTTAATCCCAATTCCTACTGTCTCCCCTCATTTCCATAAGAGCCACAAAGGCAGTCTCCATCTTCCCTGCCTTCCAGAATCCCATCAGCAGTGCCCTACCAACCTTCAACCAGGGACTGACTGGAGCTGCTCCAGCACATAGCCAAAGAGCAGTTTTGAAGCACACAGTACATGTCAGACATTAGGAAAGAGGATGAGACAACATCTAGAGTACACTGGAAGTGAAACACGACTCCAGTAATGAATTAGGGACAATGTCTTATTTATTATTTTTATTCTCTCTTCAAACTAAAAAGAAAATAAATAAAAATGACGAACAAAAAATTAAAGTTTATTGAAAGGAAGAATGAATGTTTAATTGTTGGATCAAATTTGCATGCCTAGATCTGGCAATCTGAGCAACAAATTTCATGATTCAAATATCCAACATAAAGCCGTTGCTATTTTCTGCTCTACTTTTGAAGTCCTGTAGCATCTATTATTGTTTTATGTTAAAGCTTTTTGTTCTGATTTTTAGAATTTGTTTTTCATTTTTTACTCTTCAAAATAAATTTAACAAACAAACAAAAATTCAGGAGAGGAATCATGGAAAACCTCTTGGATTTATTTTCCCCAGACAGGTAAGTTCATCTCCAACCAACTGGAGAAGAAAGATTTTCAGACCAAGACCTGATTTCCTTCTCTATGCAGAAAATTCAAAGGATCTTCCCTCCAAGGTGGTCCCAGCTCTACTGCATCCCAGGTGGGCAAATGCCCTGCAATTCTGCAGCCACCAGGTAGATGTACAGGAAGGTCTCAGAGGCTGCACTCAAACTGTCTTCTCTTCCAGGAGAGATCATTGGGGGACACGAAGCCAAACCCCACTCTCATCCCTACATGGCCTATGTTGAATTCTCTTATACTAATGCCATTGGGGAATGTGGTGGCATCCTGATACATGAGAAATTTGTACTGACTGCTGCTCATTGTTTGAACAGGTAAGAAATGAAAAATGCCTGGAGTCTTTGGCAATGCTTCTCAGACTCCCTTCCGCCCAAGGCGCCTACCGAGCATATTTCAGTGTGAGAAAGGGTCACTAATGACTCAAGGGCAGACAAGGAAGTTGGCACCTAGGAAATTGCTGACATAAGAAAGACAAAGGCAAACAAGACTGGTATATTAGGACCTAGAAACAATCCTTTGCATAACAATGCAAAGTAAAGCAAGTTTATGTGTTTTCACGGAGGAAACGGAAACGTTAGAATTTCTGGTGCCCTGAGTCCAAGATTTCAGCCTGTGTTACTAAGAAGCACATGTCAGAGTTACTCTGTCGGATGTCCCTCCACTCATCTGCAACTCAAACATATATCAGCTGTAGCCTGAAGCTTACAACTCCTGGGATGGGTCCTCTCAGGCTCCACATTCCTCAACCCATATACACTCTGTGTAGGACTCTGGAGCCACAGCATGAAAAAACAGTCGTGTTGCTGGGGGCACACAATGTCAGCAAAGAAGAGAAGACTCAGCAGCGCATACATGTGGAAGAACTGATCACATACCCATATTTCATTCCTCAAACCTTCACAAATGACATCATGCTGCTGAAGGTAAGGCACACTTCCCTGCTGTACTTGCTCACCTTCTGCAGGATTGCGCCTCCCACTAGAATACTGTGCCCGCTATGCCATCATGTCCCTCAGCGTTCAGACGCAGAGGCACAGACTGATCTAGACTCTCTTACTTCTTTCCCATCAGCTGCAGAAAAAGGTCAAGCTGACTAAAGAGGTGCAGATTCTAAAGCTACCCAAGGGAAAACCCCAGGTGATGCCAGGAGCTATTTGCAAGGTGGCTGGATGGGGACTGTTGACCCCCCGGAAAACCTACAGAAGTACTACATGAACTGGAGTTGACAGTGCTAAAAAATCAGAATTGTAAGATCTTTCGCTATTATGACCCTGGTATTCAGATCTGTGCTGGGGATCCAAAGATTCCAAAAGGCCCCTTTTTGGTAAGAATGGGCATCTGTCACTCTTGGCTTGAGGAGAAAGGGTCTTGGGGGCAGATGTAGGACCAGAAAAGCCAAGCACAAGGTTTCGTTACCTAGGCTATGATAATTCTTCCTGAAATGACAGAAAAGGGAGCAGCCTGAGGTGCGAGATGACTGGGGCTTCCACCACATCACCAGGGGCTTCTGGTGAGCAGTGCCCCTCTGGAAGCATGAGTTAGCAACATGCTTCTGAGCTCATCTTCTAGGCTTTAGAAACCATTCCCTGGGCGTGCAATAATTATACCAATTGGCTCCTCAGAGCCTCCTGACCCTCTTGGTCCATAAGTTCTTCTTCCTTTCTCCATGTCTGGCCCACTCAACTGCCTCCATGTCCTTAATAACTAGCTTGAAACTAATACATAGGCCCATAGGACTCCACAGAGATGAGGCACCAGGACATCAGGCAAGGACAAATTCTGACCTAGAAAGGAAGGTAAAGCAGAAACAATGTCCACAGTCAGAGCTAGGCTGATAAAGCCACAGGGCCTGTCCTTCCCCCCTAATCTCTCATCAGGACACTGCAAATAGTACTTAAAGAGGTGTTGGGCATATCAGAGGAGCAAGTCCAGCAGGTGCACTGCCTCACAGCCTCACTCTCTATTCACAGCATGACTCTGGAGGCCCCTTCATGTGTGATGACGTGCTTCAGGCTGTGATCTCTTATGGGCATTTCTATAGAGACAGAGGCGGGCCAAATCCACAAGTCCTTGCCAAACTCTCACCATACCTAGCCTGGATAGAGGAAGTCATGAAACAGCGCTCACTTCAGGGAGCAATGGAAGACTCCTCGCTGAGCAAGCGTATTTCCTGAAGCTGAGCCTAGCATGGCTCTAGAGCAGATGCCAGCAACTTAATAAAGGCCTCATCGCAGTAAGAAGGCTCGTCTCTTGTTTGTTCATGCAATTTCCTTCATGGACACCAACTACTGCTATGCAGGCCAATGGGACAAATATGTTGATTTCTGCCTCTGCCCTTCCTGCTCCCTGAAACACCTTCAAAATCCCCACTCAAAGCTGTCAACCAGTTCCCTCTAACCAGCTTTAGTTTCCAGCCTCCACTATTGCAAGGATAGAAGCTAAGCATCAGCAAATCAAAACATACACACAACACTTACCCTGAGCCTCACGGTGAACATGTGACCTCTTCGTGTATCACACGGCAGAAGGGAAGTGGGATGATTCGATGGATGCTGCAGACCTATCAGGCACCACTCAGGTCACCACTCAGTCCCCTCATACTGAGTAGTAAAGGCTCTTCCTCACAAGGACATTTCTCTCCCATGGATAATGGGCTGTGGAGTACCCCCAGTTACTCTTCACTCTCACCTGCAATCTGTTTCCTTCCCCTTTCTACTCTAGGGCCAAGTCTAACCTAGGCTTATCGTCACCAGGCTGCCCATCCTATTTTGCCTCCTCTCACAGTTGTCACAGTCCACAAACTCCTGACCTCATTAGGTCACAAGGATTTATTCTTGGTCCATCCTTAAATCCCCTACCAAAGATATCTGGAACCATGTGTAGGTCTATGCAAGACTCACAAATGTCAAGGCTGGTGCTATCAGAACCCATGACCTCACCTCACAGTTGAGCAGGGCACCTCACTCATGTGACTTCCTATATGCTCAGAATCCCATGCACACTGAGCCAACTGACCCTGCCTTAGTGATTACTTCAGGCCTCACAATAAGCATCTCTGGACACTCACGTCCTATAACAGTCTTTTCACCTTGCAAAGGGTTCTTCTCTACAGAAGGTCAGGAACATATGCCAGTTTTCATCAATCAGCAAACATGTACTCCCTGAGAGCTTGTTAAGTGCCTGGTCTTAGTGATCAAAAGTAAACTTATCAATAAAGCCGATTGAAACCGGAAGTTATAACATTTTTTTTAATTTAGTCTAACCTTCCTTAAGACCTGGACCTGTGAAAAATCTGTGGAAATAGAACACTTTAGGTTTATTTCTACTTGCAAGTGCTACCAGTATAATCACCTGTAGTCCAGTAGTGCATGAGATTTAGAAATACATCATGCTTCAGTAGGTGTAATTCTAATGCAAGGTCATTGCTTCCCATGGAATCCTACTCTCTTCTTTCTTGCCATCTTCACCATCTTGATGCACAGGCCCAGAAGGCATAGGCTCTGTGCCATAGGATTTTCTGGACACTCTTGCTTTTACCCATCAATTAGAGAGAAAGGCCAAGCTGAGTAAAGCCATGCAGACCCTCAGACTGCACAAGGGCCTGACCCACAGGAACCCAGGGAATACATGTGTTATAGAAGATTGGGGGGAAATGACTGCATTGGGCCATAGGGCAACTGCCCTGCACAGGGTGTGCTAGCAGTGCAAGGTGAACTAAAATGAGATCGTACGTGTATGTGTACATTCTGATGTCACTGAGATTTTCATGGGGGACCCAAGGAACTCCAACTCTTAGGGCAAGGTGAAGATTTCACTGACTATAAACACAAAACCAGGGTAGGAAAAATTCAGCAGGGGTTAACAGTGTCTAATTCTCTAGACCTAAACCCAGGGTTTAGAAGGTGGAATTCTCAAGGCATGCATTCTGTACTTCATTCCCTGGTGGCTAGGAACAGAAATTGGGCCAAATGGGCTACTGAGCATGGAGTTATCACAGGACTAAATCTAAGGCCTGTGCAGGAAGGGTTAGGTAAGTTAAAATGGGAAAGTAAAGTTGGGGTCCGGTTAGAGCCCCTAATAGCAGGAAGCAGACAGTCTGCCCTTCCCTGATCCCTGATAACAGATCGTGACAGAGCTCACTAAGTATGGGGTTTCCAGGACACCTTAGAATGAAGCCAAATCACACTTTCCTTCCCTGAGAGACTCTGGGTGTAAATTCATGTGCAAAAAAGTGACTCCTGCATCCTAGTTATTTTTAAGAGGTTGTTTCTTACCTTTTCACTACCTGTGACTTTGTCTTCAATATCTGAAACTCTATCTTCATTTTCATTCATACAGTTTTGCCAGCTTGTGACTGAGATTATATTTTCTTGTGTATCTCCTTGAAACTGTTTCTTGTGATCTATTTCTTTCCTATATTGCTCAATCAGGGAATCCATCATTTTTCTATTCTCTAATTTTTTATCAATGTCTTCTTTAGTAGCATTTAAGTTTTTCACTATAGTTATCCTTTCTTTCTCCACTTCAGAGATTATTTCTGCTCTGATCTCCTCTCTACCTTTCTGCAGTTGTTCCCCTACTTTAGATGCTATTAAATTAGAGATGTCTTTTTTACTTCAGGTTTTATTTCTGGTCTGAGTTCCTCTATTAGTTTCTGCAGTTGTTTTCCACTTCAGATTCTATTAGTTCATGCATTTCCTTTTTTACTTCAGATGTTATGTCTGATCTGAGTTCCTCTATGTTTCTGCACTTGTCTGTCTACCTTAGATGCTACCAATTCAGAATTTTCCTGCCTGATTCCCATTTTCTATAATGGTACTGCCTCCTGTATTTGTTCTGGATGAACCTGCACTATAACATCCTGTAACTCAGTGGTTTGCCAAATTTTTTGTTCCAGGAGATTATGGGGCTACAGAGGAAAGGGATTTAAGATATATAGTGTGCCAAAGGAGAGTCACCTAGAGAGAAAATATTCTCTCAGGCTTTCACAGAGAGCAAACTGGTCAAGCAATGACCATGACTCATCCAGATGGTTGACACTGAAAACAGCTCTACAAAGCACTGTACATGGTTTCAAATCCTGAGGGGATCTGACTGACCTTAGGAGATACAATAGTTACATGTTTTGCTATACAGGTCTTGCATAAACTTACTCTTAACCAACCGAAAGAAAAGTTTAACCACAAGGCATAAAATGTAAAGCTGGATTACAATGCTGAACTGCAGAAGGCTTAAATCAACAGCTTCCAACATTGCCAGTTTTACCAATAACCCACTGCAATTATCAAACATTGGATTATGTATACAACTACATTTAGTTCAGTGAGAAAAAAATTTTTGTACCAATAATAATTAGAAAAATTAAAAAATAAGTCGCATCCTTGTTTTTCAGTTTTGAAAAACTGTACCTTTTTACAAATCTGCCCATTTCATCTGTGTCTTCAGTTCTGTGAGTGTAATTATTCTCAAAGTACCTATAAATGATCTTCCGTATCTCCACTGGATCTGTGGTAATGTCACCCTATTCATGCCTTATTTCTTGAATATTAGTATTCTCTCTCTTCTTTCTGATGAGGTTAGCTAGGGGCTTATTAATTCTTTTAATATTTCAAGGAAACAGTTTTTGATTCATTAATTCTTGGTATTATTTTCTTTGTCTCGATTTAATTAATTTCTGCTCTAGTCCTTATATTTCCTCCGACCTTTGTGCTTTGGGTTTGGTTTGCTCTTCCTTTTTTAGGCAATTGAGGCGCAGCATTTGAGTATTTATTTGTTCACACTCTATTTTCTTAATGTGTGATTTCAGAACTATAAATTTCCTTCTACACACTCCTTTCATTGCATCCCATATATTCCAGTAGATTGCATTTGAATTTTCATTAAATTGTAGGTATTACTTAATTTCTTGTTTAATTTCATCTGTATACCATTGGTTGCTAGGGAAGGTGTTGTTTAATTTCCATGTATTCTGGGGTTCTTATAATTTCTTTTGTCATTTCTGGGTTGATTGCACTGTGTTCAAATAATATGCATGGGATAATTTCTGTTTTCTTGCATACACTTAAGCATGACTTCAGAATCAATCTATTTTAAAGAATTTTTTTTCCTTGTTTCAGAACCTTTGTTTGAGCTGGGCGTGGTGGCACACACCTGTAATCCCAGCACTTGGGAGGCTGAGGCAGGAGGATCAGTGCGAGTTCAAGACCAGCCTTGGCTATAAAAGTTAGCTCAAGGCCAGCCTGAACTGCAGTGAGACCCTGTCTCAAAAAGACAAAAAAAAAAAAAAAAAAAAAAAAAAAACCTTTGTTTATTCACTCATTTTCATGGCTGGCTCAAGAGGGCAGGGCTGGCACAGAATGTAGTGCCGGGAATCTAACCGTGGTCCCTGAAGCAGCCCAAGCTTTCCCAAGCAGGTGCTTTAGACCACTGAGCCATCCCACCGGGCCCAGAACCAGTCTATTTTAGAAAATGTCCCATGTGCAGCTGAAAAAAATGTGTATTCAGAAATATCTGGGTGGAACACTCTATATGTCCACTAAGTCCAGTTGTTCCAATTTCTGATTCAGTTCTGCTACTTCTTTGTTAAATTTTTGTCTGTCTTTTGGGGCTAAAGGGATGTTAAGGTCTCCTATTAGGATTATGGCATTGGATATTAGAGTCTTCATGTCCATTAAGATTTGTCTTATATAGTTAGGTGCTCCCATGTTGCTGTGTACATATTTATGAGTGTTACCTCTTTGTCTCTTATTTTTCACCTAGCCAGCATGTAGTGGCCTTCTTTATTTCATTTGGCCAGTCTTGCTTTGAAGTTCAGACTGTCTGATAACCAGATTGCTCCCCCTGCTTTGATCTGAAGTGCTGGGGCATGTAGTATTGTTGTCCATCCTTTGACTTTCAGTCTATGAATTTCTTTATGAATTAAGTGTGTTTCTTTTATACAGTATATTTTTAGATTTTGCTTCCTAATCCACTATGCCAGTCTATTTCTTTCAGTTGGAGTATTTAGTCTACTTACATTGATGAATATAATTGAAATGTATTGACTTATGATTGTCATGTTATTTACCTATTGTTTACTATTCTTTATCCTGTGTTTAATTTGGTTTAATTGTGTTTAATTCTGTAGTTGTTCTTTTTACTCCAAATGCTATTAATTCAGAGATTTCTTTTCTGATTCAAAGGTTATTTCTTTTTTTTTTCTTTTTAAGGATTTTAATATTACCTTTAATTTTACAAATTAGATAACATAGTTTCTATAAACTGGACAAATAAAAAACTGAATATTTGTTGTATATACACCAAGAACCACTGAGTAAAATTTTCACTTAAATAAGATTATATTCTACATGTAAGAATTTTTATCTTGCTAAATTGAATTTTATTGCTTACAGTGAATGTATATAAGATTTGAGCACACATATAGCTTATCCAAAAAATCAATTCTGCATCTTCCATGTACAACCTTGAAAAAAATCAGTCTCTTTAGTTTTCCATTATCCTATCTGTAAAGTGAGAATAATGCCTTTTTTACAAATTTATTAGGTTAGTTGTATTAATTGATATATGAAGGACCTTCAGAATCCATGAAGTATATGAAACTCTACAGGAAAGCAACCTTCAGAAAGCCATCTCCACCCAGCAGTTTTGGATTCACAATTTCTTCATCTGAGTGCAGAGCACTATGAGATGTTGTGGTATGTGGGGAAAGTCTATGTTCTGCTACAAACATCCTTAGATTCTGAACATATGATTTTTGGGGGTTTTTTCAATTTTTTATTGTTTAAATTTAACAATGGTTATATTACATATTTTCATCATCAGATCAGTTTAGATTAATACATATAGATATATAAGATTGATCAAACAATTAAACATTAACCTTTCTAAATCCACATTACTTTTTTTTTCTTTTCCCCTTTCTTTTCTTTGAAAGTTGACATATTGCATATTGTCCTCACAAACATTCTACAGAGTACAGTACAGTGTGTGGGCATGACCCACCTCCCTATTGATGTTGCTTAGGAAAAAAAAAGGAAAATAATATACTTCTCTTTGGACTAAGAGGAAGCAGATACATACACAGTCAAAGGTTTTGCAATTGCAGTGGGCCACCAGTGAAGCTTGTGATGGAAGCTATTAAATCTAAGCCTCCTAAAGCTCATCTCACCATCTAGCTCTGCGTTTCATACATTGTAATTAAGCATTTTTTTTTTCTTGCTGGGTGGTCAAGGGCAAGTCGAAGCAAGACCTGTATAACAAAACATTCATTTTTTTTTTTGGTATCTTCCAGGGTCAAATCCCCTCAGGATTAAGTTTGAGACCATAGACAATACTTTGTAGAGCTGTTGTTAGTATCAGCCTTCGGGACAAGTCACAGCCATTGCTTGGCCATTTTGCTTTCTGTGAAAGCCTGAGAGAATGTTTTTCTCTGGGTGACTCTCCTTCGATGCACTATAGTTCATTCATCCCTTTCCTCTGAGGTCCCATAATCTCCTAGACCAGGAAGTTTGGGACACCTGTGAGTTATAGGATATTACAGCACAGGTTCTCTTATATCCTGGGTCTTTATTGACCTTGAAGGGCTAGGGCCAAAATATTGTCTATCCTTATAGCCCTTCTTTTTCTCCAATTTTCAGTCTGTTAACTTACATTCTTAACCCTCCAGCAGAAAAGCTTTGTGATACTATTACTCTATAACATAGGTACTTGAGCTTATCATCACTGGCTTTCTGAGTATCAAATGTCTTTGACTTAGCTTGGAAATGATATTTTCCGACCATCATTGATATTCTAATAACTTTCCATACAATGTGATATAAGCAGTTACACAATTTTGACACAGATATTTGGAAATTCAAGGAAATGCAAAATTGTATCCTGTCAAGAATATGGTTTTTGGCCCAGTCTCTTATTTTCAAGTACTACTCTTGAGAGAATGACAGTAGCTGAGTTTACACCAGGAGCAGTACATATCAAAAAGACAAGAGTGACATGTATTCCAAACATAGTTTTAGCGTTACATTGTGCTATAGTCAATATACTGAACCTTTTGAAAGTTCTTGAGACCAATATCTGATTCATCCTGTGGAACACATGATTTTGTATTTGTGTTACCCTCATTTTCGTGCCAGAGGTAATAACACAATGCTTTCTTCACTGGAGCCGGTTTTTATGATGTTTTCATGTCCTCTTCTGAATTCAATTATTTCAATTGTTCTGTATAGTAGAACTCCATTATCAAGTAGTAGTCAAGTGTGTTGTTATTGTTTCTTTTTATAGCACAAGAAAATGAATGTTATTTGGTCTTTTCTGAAATTTCTCTTCTTGGCTCATGGATTGGGTTTATCTTTTCACCTTATTGTCTCATAGGCTTCTCTCTATGCAAATGTTCTCTGGTGTTGCTTTGTGTGTCCAAATCCCCTCACTGTAAGAATACTAGTTGTTGAAAACTGGCATCACCCTTGATGTTCCACTAGTCATTCTTAACTTTTCTAGTTCAAATTTTGGCAGTCTCATCTCTTGATGAAAAACAAAAGAAAACATCTTTATAACAATGCATTAGGGTTCTCTATAAGAAGATAATCAAAGCAGGTGTAAAAATTATTTCAGAGTACATATTAGGATGACTTACTAGGTCAAAGGGAGAAGATTCCACAATAGCAGTCTGCATACTAGAAAGCAAAAGGATCTCCAACTACACAACTCAAGAAGATTGCATCAGGGCTGACAAAACAGCTCAGCAGACCAAGCACCTGCTTAGGCAAGAACAGGGACCAGGGCTCAATCCCTGGCACCACGTGTCATGCTGGCCTACCCCCAGGTGTGCTGTGCTGGCCTGGAGATGAGTGTTCAAAGGTGATGTTGAACTGGAACTCTTTGAAAACAACCATACTTAGTCTTCTTTCCCTTTTTATTCTATCTATCCTACTGGTTGGCAGTACATACACTTAAGGTAAGTCTTTTTTCCCTCCGTTTGCTACTTTGCAAGTTATCTGCAGACACACCCAGAATTGTGCTTTACTGATTTGCTTGGCGTTTCTTAACCTGTTGAACTTGACATGTTATGATTAAAAGGGCATGGTTAGTGCTCCCCACATTTAAATCTAAAGCGCAGGTATCTCTTTTTGGATTCAGACCAATACAAGATATCTTAAACTTGTTGTGCTAATAATTTTATTCCTAATTCTCCTGCTAGTTTTTCAGTGGCTCCCTCCTGATTTCATTTGTTTAAGCATACTCTATCCATTGTTAATTCACTTGTTTTCTTTGCCTAAAATATCATTTCTTATACAGCCACCTGACTTTATCCCTATTTTCTTGGCAACATCTCAAACGTCTTTTAACAGGCCTTCCATAACCTTTCTATCTTAAATATATACTGTTCTCATTCTTATCTTATAACCTGTCTATTGTATATTAGCATTTATTGGTTATTGTCACACCGTTTGCTTATTTATTTGTTTATTATTCCTTAATATTTGAGCAAAAGTTATCTACTTAGTACTGATCCTCACCTTCACTTTTATTTTATTTTATTTCATTACTTTTAATAAGAAATTACAATGTGACAGTTTCAAAACACATTAGTAGTACATTCCCAATAATTGATACAATGTATATTGTTGTCCTTGTTCTAGTTATACAGAGCACAGGGGGTAGACCTGATAAATTTTCTAATGGTTACTGATACAATAGATTTCTTCTCTTTGACCTAAGATAAGGTAGTTGTATATATAGTCAAATGTTCCATAATTGCAGTGGGCTACTGGCAAAAACAGCAGTGTTGGAAGCTATCAATTTGAGCCTTTTACAGCTAAGCATACTAAACTACCTTTCCATTCTATGTGCCATGTTTAAACTTTTCTGCTGGGTGGTTAAGGGCAAGTTAAAGCAAGACCTGTATAACAAAATATGTAGTTTCTGTATCTCCCAAGTCAGCCACATCCCCTCAGGATTTACTTTGTAACCATGTACAGTGCTTTGTAGAACTGTTGTCAATGTTAGCCATCTGGATGAGTCACGGCCATTGCTTGACCAGTTTCCTCTCTGTGAAGGCCCAAGAGAATGTTTTCTCTCTAGGTGACTCTCTTTGGGGAGAGGTTATTTCTGACCTGATTTCCTCTATACCTTTCTGCATTTATTTGTTTGTTTATTTGTTTTTCCTTCTTCAGATGCTATTAATTGAGACCCTTTAGCTGTTTGATTCCCATTTTCTTCTGTGCTAGTGTCTCCCGCAATTGTTCTGCGTGAGCCCAGGGGTTGAAATGGTATCTTATGCCTTGTCTTTGTCATTTTGTACAGCACTCTCCGCTGATCTTTGGTGTTGAGTTTTGATACAGTTATGCCCTTGACACCTAACAAAATTCTCCTCAACTGCGATTATATTGTTAAGGCTGTTATAGTTTTGTATTTACAGAACTGTAGTTAGGAACACTAAAAATGGGTAGTGATGATTAGCAGTTCACAGTCTTGTAACTATGGGTTTGTGTTATAAACCATAAAAGCAAACATTATGTCTGTATAGCTAAGCAGATATTAAATTGGCAATTTGCATCTAAATTGGTTCCTCTAACTTCTGTCTGATCACCTCCCCTTGATGTACATGGGGTCTTCCAGGCAGACTGGTTAGCCCAAGTTACCTGATGTTGTATGATATGAGCTGGTGTTGGAAGAAATGACAAGAAGACCCAATGAATGTAGCTTCAGAGGCCTCACTGAGATTTGTCTCTCTCAAAGTGAGCCCAGTGCTCCAGAATCATCTCAGTTTTATTTAGGGCTAAGGAACGTGCAGAATCACTTTAGTAAATGAAGACTACAATTTCTATTGACCTCCACCATTGTCTAACTCTAGGTTTACACAAATGCTAATTGAAAACATTCCAAGCAGGGGCAGAGACAACCATTAACATCCCAAGTGAGGGAGGACACAATAAACAGGGAGTCACCAGGAGAAGTTATTATCTGCCTCCTTGAATTCCAGCTTTCCGGGATTCCCAAGTAACAGACTGCAACTGTTCCTGGGCTTTGTTTATTGCTTCCTTCTCCTTGGAATGCTAATTAGGCTTTTATCTCATCTTTATATCTCTACATCTCCCTGCTTTTGTTTTTTTACGCTAAGAAAAAAATTTTGAAGCGTCAGGGTGAGAACTGTAGATTCTTGATCCATAGCTTGTTCCTGGACCTGTCCTCATCACCAAACTAAGCAGGATATACAAATAGTAAAGACAACATACACAAGTCAGTACAACACTTCCACTTAACCATAAAGTAACATGAAAAGGATTAAGGTTTTCAGTGCCATTAGAGATGCTTTGTAACAGATCAATGCCAGATCTTGTTTTACAAAAGTATTATCAATATGTTGCTGAAGAGACAGGATCTCAGCAGTAATATCATCATGATACAAAAAATGTCTTTTTAGATTTTTCCAGGAGAAATGAGTTTGATTCCATGGAATGGGAGTTACACAGATTAAAGAAGTACTCCAATCACATTTTTTTCTTTTTATGTGTTTATTTATTTTTATTTTTTAATTTATTTATTTATTTATTTTAAATTTAACAATGGTTATATTACACATTTTCATCATTGGATCAGTTCAGATTAATAGATATAGGTATATAAGATTGATCAAACAGGGGCCCGGCGGGATGGCTCAGTGGTCTAAAGCGCCTGCTTGGGGAAGCTTGGGCGGCTTCAGGGACCGCCGTTCGAACCCCGGCACCACATGCTGCGCCAGCCTTGCCCTTGGGGCGGGCTGAGCCAGCCATAACAATGAGTGAATAAACAAATAAAGGTTCTGAAAAAAAAAAAAAAAAGATTGATCAAACAATTAAACATTAACACTTTCAATAAACATTACTTTTTTTTTTTAACAGTTGACACACTGCATGTTGTCCTCACAATAGTTATACAGAGCACAGGGTGTGGACATGACACACCTTCCAATTGATCCAATCACATTTTAAATGTAGTCCACATTGTAGATTAATAACTTAACCTCCTAATGACAGCTTGTTCTAAATCACTTATCTTAGTATTTAACTCTGAGTCTATATGTCCTTGAGAAGTCCATAATTATTCTGAGTCCTTGTGCCACTGCTGCACAAAATGAACAGTTTGTACACCTTGCCTCAATGTTGCTCTGGCTGTAGCAGCTGTGGGTGTGATGGCTATTATTCCTAAGATTATGGCTATCACAATTTTAAGCATTCTTTTTGTTCTCTTCTTTAACACCTCCAGCAAATGTTAGAACAGCATCATGGAAGGGCAGTCTTGCCATGGGAGATGTAGTTGTATCAGAAGCCAGGTTCTGATCCTTGTCCTGAAAATATAAACAGTATCCCCAGAAAAATTAAGGCTAATAGAAGAATTTAGACACATATATAAAGAACAATGTTGACATCAAATGGTATAGTTAGGAGGGTTTCAATAAGTAGGTCCTACATGCAACAGATAAAGGAGGTGAACACATGCCTGAAAATAAAATGAGTTATATTCCTTTTAAATTTTAGATGTAAATTATGGGAGGATTGATTCTTGCATATGTAACCTTTCCAGGCTAGCATATGATTTAATGAGGTAAATAACTTCCAAAGATGATGTTGAATTGATCCCCCAGAAACATGAGGGACACTAGTGGACATTCCTCATCCATTTCACATTATTGTACCATTGGCATTAGTGCTAATATAAAAGTTGCATGTTTTTTTATGTAGGTCGTGCTTTAACTTGCCCTTAACCACCCATCAGAAAAGTTTGAGCACGAGGCATAAAACGTAAAGCTAGATTAGTATGCTGAGCTACAAAAGGCTCAAATCAACAGCTTCCAACATTGCCAGCTTTGCCAATAACCCGTTGCAATTATGGAGCATTGGATTATGCATAAACTACTTTCTCTTAGTTCAATGAGAAGAAATTTTTGTACCAATAATGCTTAGAAAAATTATCTTGACTACACCCTGTGCACTGTATAACAGAAAGACAACAATGTGCATTGTATCATTATTGGGACTGTACTACTAACGTGTTTTTGAAACTGTCATGTTATTTCTTACTAAAAGTAATAAAAAAGAAAAAGAAAAAATAAATCTCATCACTGCCATTCCATTTTCATCTTAATTCCTTTACTTCTACCATCCAGGCAGAGGCATAAGGGCTCCAATCTATGACACTTCCATTGGAGGCATTAACTAACACCTGGCCTGCTTCTACTCTACAGACTTCTCAGTGTACCCATTCACTGAGATAAGCAGCATTGGTATTCTAGCAGGATGGTAGATCTGGCAGTAGAAACATTCTATGAGCAGCTATACCTTTAAAATCCTTTTCTTAAAGAAGAAAAAATCCCTTCCTTCCTCCCTTGCCCCTGGTGTTATTATCTACTATAGATAACCAGACTCTTGTGCTTGTTTTCAAACAATGAGCTCCATTCCCAATATAATTAGGCTAGCCTTCTTCTCGAAACTCAAAAAATAGAATTCTGTTTTCTTCTTCTGCTAGCACTGCAGTCCCCAGGCATCATAAGGGCCAGGTAATCAGGGACTTTCATTTACATATATGGGTATAGTAGCATCCCACCAGTTGAACTCTATTGACTGGTGGATTTGATATGTAAACCCAATAACTAAAATAAATTACCTTTAACACTTACTGGAAGCAACAACAAAGCCACCATAGCAAGAAGCAAGTTGATGTCATTTTTCTCTTGATATGTTCTTTCAAGCATTCTCTCACCTTCCTGTTCGAGTTTTTTGATTTGTCCCCAAGTAAGTAATGGGGCTTTCTGGGTTCTGGGAAGAAGCTGTCCAAATGATGTCCTATTTAAAGTCAGTCTTTTCATTTCATCAATTGGAGGATTTGTATCAGAATGCTTTTGTTTACTCGTTTTCTGTGCATTATTCATTGAGCTGGTACCCAAACTACTTCTCCAGTATCTATACTAACACAAGCAAAACCTCTTCCCCATATCTGGATAACTCCTGGAACCCATTGGTCAGTATCATTTAGAAAGAAAACAGTCTGTTGCAAAGAAATACTTACTTCCTTTGTCTAGTGATGGTCTGCAGCAAAAGATCCATCTGGCAGCCGATTTTAAAAATTTCATGTAAATAAAGCTTTTTATACTATTAACCTAGTTGTATTCTTATGTATTCCCATACTATTCTCCCCTTTTTGTTTAATAAACATATCTTTTAAACTTCTATTAGCTCATTCTATAATTGTTTGACCTTGAAAGTTATAGGAAATATCTGTAACATGAGTAATGTTCCAATGTTCAAAAAAAAATTTTTAAACTTTACTCAGATAGGCAGGTGCATTATCAGTTTTGATCTTCTGTGGAACCCCCATTACGTTAAATGCTTCTAATAAATGTTGTATAACATATTGGCTTTTTAAACTAGGTAATGGGATAGCCCATTGAAAACCTGAAAATGTGTCTATGGACATATGAACATATCGTAATTTCTCAAAAGAAGGGACATGAGTGACATCCATCTGCCACAGGTTATGGGCTGTGTTTCCTCTTGGATTTATTCCTTGAGGAAATTGATGGCTTTGTAGAGCTCTGCATTGTGAGCAAGAGTTTAAGACATGCTGTGCTCACTTGTGTGTGATATTAAATGTATGAATAAGCTCTTACTTATTAGTATGAGTGGAAGCATGGAAATCTAAGGCAGCTAGAACATTACCTATAAGTAAATGACCTATCAGTTCATTTCCTCCTGACATAGGGCCAAGCAATGCAATATGAGCTCTAATATGCGTAATGAAAAGAGGCTGATTTCTATTTCAGATAAGAAGCTATAGCGTAGAAAATAATGTGTTAATTCTGAAACATCTGCAATTAAGGTAGCAGTCTCTATTTCTTTTGCTGTATGTACAGTGTACTGGGAATCAGTTACAAGATTTAGTGGGTCAGAACAATCTTGAAGTAACATAATAATGGCAGCTAACTCGGCCTTTTGAACAGAGAGAAAAGGAGTTTTCTCAGTTCTAGTTTTAAGAACCATATAGCCTGTCATTCCAAGTTTATTTGCATCAGTAAAAAATGTATCCACTTTAGGAATAGGTTTAGTTTTAACAAGAGAAGGTAATATCCACTGGGTTCTTTTAAGAAATTGAAGGCATTTATTTTGGGGAAAATTATTGTGAATGTCACCCAAAAAGTCTTGTAAAGCAAGGTGCCACTCATTTGAAAGTTTGCATTGATGTAGAATTTCTTGTTGAGTAAGTGGCACTATAATTTGTTGGGGATCTTTGCCAATAAGGTGGCAAAGTCTTAATCTACCTTTAGTAATAATTCTACAAATCTTGTCTAGCTAGGTGGACAATTTTTTTTCTGCTCTTTATTAGGCAAAAAATAGCCATTCTAAAATATGATCTTCCTGCCAAAAGATCCCAGTAGGTGGGCACTGGGATGGAAAAACTACTAGTACAACTGGTTGATCAAGATGAATTCTATCTAAATAAGCAGTCTGCATAATTTGTTCAATCTGTAAAAGTTCCTTTTAAACTTAAAGATTGAAAACTATCTAAGGCAGGGTGCCCTTGTAAGAAATAAGTTTTGCAGGGCATAGATAGGAATTCCTAAAGAAGGCCTAAGCCAATTAATGTCTACCAGCAATTTTTCAAAATCATTAAAGTATGTGGGGAATCCTGCTGAAATTGAGCCTTTTGTGGC
This sequence comes from Myocastor coypus, assembly GCA_004027025.1. Lineage (NCBI taxonomy): Eukaryota > Metazoa > Chordata > Mammalia > Rodentia > Myocastoridae > Myocastor > Myocastor coypus. The sequence goes on from PVJA010008381.1 coordinate 31,215, forward strand.
CAGACATGGGTTGGATCTAATTTATTACCTAGGTCCTCAAAAGGTGGTTGTTCTTGTATTTCTTCTTTGGCTGTAATTAATCCATACTCTCCTAAAATTAATTCAGCATTAGTAACAAGTTGTTTTAATTCATTTTTGTCAGAATTAACAAACAGTAAATCGTCCATATAGTGCAAGATTAATGCTGAGGGAAATAAGCATCTTAACTTTTCCAGGGGTTGGGTCACATAAAATTGGCAAAGGTCAGACTATTTGATGAACCTTGAGGCAAGACTTTCCACTGATACCTGGGAGTAGGTTTGTTATTATTTAAGGAGGGGATCATAAAAGCAAACTTCTCTATCTGGAGGCTGAGGGGAATAGTATAAAAGCAATCCTTTAAATCAATAATGGTTAAAAATCAGTCCTTGGGAATTATACTAGGTTATAGCACTCCAGGTTGTAAAGCACTCATTGGCTAAATAACAGCACTAATTCTTCTTCAATCTGTAATTAATCTCTATTTTTCTGACTTCTTTTTTATAACAAATACTGGAGAATACCAGGGACTTGTTGAGCTTTCTATTCTGCCTTCATTTAACAACTGTTGAACTATTTTTTCAAGAGCTGAAAACTTCTCATTAGTCAAAGGCCATGTTCCACCCAAATACGCTGTTTTGTTAACCACTTGTGGGGGTGGGAGGAGCTCGGAGCAATGGCCATTGCTCTAAATTTGATTTCAAAGCAAATATCTTTATCTCTTGGGAAATCTCAGGGATCCATAGAGTAGCGCCAAATTGACAAAGCACATCACGTCCCCACAAGTTCATAGCAATGTCGTCTATATAGGGTTATAAATTTCCTCTCCATCTGGCCCAATACCGACCAACATATTCTGACTTTGTTGAATATTAGTCATGGCTCTTATTCCTGAAAATGTGACAGAAACAGATATTTTAGGCAACTGACAGGGCCAGTCCTTAGAGGATATAATAGAAACATCAGCTCCAGTGTCTGCCAACCCTTTAAAATCCAGCCCTTGAACAGTTATAGATGTAACCTTTGACATTCTGAATTAGCATTGTCAAAAGACAAAGTTTGTAGCAACAAATACCAAAGATCAAGTTGTCTGACTACTTTATTATTGCCTCCCTTATCAGAGAGAAAAAATCAACAAAGGGCTCATTTTGAGACTGTATTACTTTAGTAAAAGACTTTTCGCTTCTCCAGGTTTTTTGACCTTCTCTCATCCAATGGCCATATCATCATACTGGAGTTGAGCCGTTACACCAAACCATGCGCCTGAGCCACTAAGCTGGTCAACTGTTATAGCGACAGGCATATTTTGACCTCTGTTTACCCTGTCCTGGCTTTCTGCCTCATCTTTTCACCAGGTACAGAATTGAAAGTATTGTCCTGGTTCCAAAATAGTATGGCACAATACTTCCCAATCATGACGAATAAGCCCATGCTCATCTGCCAATCTTTGTAAGCGACCAACAACATAATTAGATTGTATTCCATATGCTCTAACGCTTGCCTCAAATCTTTCATTACCTGAGAATCAAAGGTTGATAATTTCACTCTACATAACCACTTGGGTATTGCCCATTTGGAGGATGTTGCTGAACCATAACAGGGCCAATACTGGTGTTTTGTAAGCCTCTGGTTCTCTCTGGCCCCTTCCTTGCAATAAAGCTTGACTCACTGCACTTCTTATGCTCATATGGAGGAGTGGAGGGATTTGTTGGGGGAGGAGGCAGAGGTTGAATTTTAGCAAGCATTGAAGGCAGAATTGAAACATCCAATTGCTCCATCAATTTGTATATTGATTGTATCAAATGTTCCATATGACAGGATAATTCCCAGGTATTATCTGCCTCTTTTTCCAACTCATTCCTGTGAGCATCTGAAAAGTCCTCAGAATCAGAGGACAGAGGCTCAAGAGCCAGAAATGTTTCCTTATTTTTTGATTCTCTGATTTAGATTCTTCACCCAATGACAAATTAAGAAATGTGGTGCTGCCTTCATGTTCTGCAGTGTCCTCATCAACTGAAACTTTTCTAGCACTGCCTTCCTGAGTCTGAGGAATCTGCTGCAGACTCTATTCCTCAGAGTCAGACTATAGGGGCTCCAAAGCGAACAAAATAAGATTACAGAAAGACTACACACATAAAGGAATAAGTTCTCCTTGCTGGTGTGCTCTGTGTAGAGCTTTCATAACTGGTTTTCAAACTTTTAAGTATAGAGCAGGCTTTCCCTTAGACTGAAACCAATAACAATGCCTTTTTATAAGGAAAAATAATTTTTCAAATCTCTTTGGTTTCATCTTTACCTCCACTGCTTTGAGTAATGTCCAAATAAGATGAACATACTCATTTTCTTTTTTTAAATTTTATTATTACTTTTAATAAAAATTACAAAGTGACAGTTTCAAAACACGTTAGTAGTACATTCTCAGTAATTAATACAACGCATATTGTCGTTGTTTGCAGTTCCTCTGGGAAAATTCCCAGAAGGGGGATAGCTGGATTGAATGGGATTTTCAGCTCTAGTTTTTAAGGGAGCCTCCATGCTCCTTTCTATAATCGTCGCACAAGTCTGCATTCCCCCCCAGCAGTGGAGAAGGGTTCCTTTTTCCCCACAGCCTCTCCAACAGTTGTTGTTTGATTTCTTTATGGAAGCCATTCTTTCTGGTATAAGATGGTACGTAAGTGTTGTTTTAATTTGTATTTCATGAGTTGCTAGTGATGTGGAGCATTTCTTCATGTACTTGTGGGATTCTTGAATTTCTTTCTCTGAGAGGTGTGTGTTCATTTCAGTTGACCATTTCTGGATCGAGTCTTTGAATTTTGAGATCCTCATGGTTTTTAGTTTTTTTATAAATTATAGATAGAAGACCTTTTGCAGAATACTTCTTAGTTAAAATCTTTTCAAAATTTGTGGGTTGTCTTTTCATTCTGTTGGTAATTTCTTTTCAGGTGCAAAAACTTCTTAGCTGGAGTAGGTCCCACTTCTTGATTCTTTCAAGTGTTAAATGTGCATTTTTATTTTTGTCCATGGACTATTTTCCTAACCGGATGTCTTCAAGATTTTCTCCCACTTTGAACATACTCGTCTTCTACTGAAGCAGATTTCCTATTACTCTGATTTTTCCTGGCGGTCTCACCTACTCTGGGCATACTTTTCCCATGCAGTCAGGCCTCTCTTAACTCATTCCTGGTCATCTCCCATGCCCCTCATAGCACGCCACTTATTGTATGTTATGAGCTGGTGCAGAAAGAAATGACAAGAAGACCCAATGAATGTAGCTTCAAAGGTCTCACTGAGATTTGTCTCTCTTGAAGCAAGCCCAGAGCTCCAGAAGTATCTCAGTTTTATTTACAGCTAAACAACATGCATAATCACTTTAGTAAAGGAAGACTTCAATCTCTGTTAACCTCCACCATTTGTCTAAGACTAGGTTCACGCAAATGCTAATTGAAAACATTCCAAGCAGGGGAAGAAACAACCATTAATATTCCAACTGAGGGAAGAGACAATAAACAGGGAGCTAATTGGAAAAACTGTTACCTTCCTCCTTGAATCTCAGCTTTCCAGGACTCCCAAGTAGCAGACCAAAGCTGTCCCTGGGCTTTGTTTATTGCTCTCTGCTTCTTAGAACACTAATTAGGCATTTGTCTCATCTTTGTATCTCTATAACTTGTTGCCCCTCTCAATCTACAGCAAGGAAGAGAGCATGGTCTAACACATATGGGTCTAGCAAAGTGTCTCAACTTACTGAGACTGTATCTATCTTGTTTGAACTCATCCAGATGCACCTGGCTTGGGTCTGGCTGCTGTGTTTAGCTTCTTCCTGCTGTGCTCCATGGAAGTGAACCCACTGTGCTCCTCTGGCAAGATATTCAGCTCCTGGATTAGTTAGATGGCTGTGGCCCCTAGCCTTTCTTCACCAATTTCTGCCACAGGGTCCTTCAGGAAGCCTATTGATGGAGGATGTTCCTAAAAGTGTGCAGAGGGTCCCACACACATGCTGGGACTGGAAACTTGCAGGAAAGGTAAGATTGACACTATATCTTTCCATTCTAGATTCCAGCTCTGAGCAAGTCCTCTAAAAACACCAATGTACTTATCAAGGTCAACTAAAATTTTTTCTTGTTATAGCTTTATCTGTTTTAAGTCATTGAGGGCAAGAGGCATATAATCATCGGTGGTCTTATTCGGATTGTAATTATACTTTGAGCATAAATGTGAACTATCTCTTAATGTAAAAAACAACTGAACACAATACAATTCTAACTATTTTTCTTCTATTATTACAGTACCATTTTAGTTGTAAAAGCATAGTAAAATTACTACTTCTCTCTGCATTCCATTTTGGCTATAGGGGGTCCAAAGTCTATGTACATGCGCAGAGAAATTAAATAGCTCTTTTCCAGCAGGTAAGACTCAGACATATTCCAAAGCTTAATGATACACCCTAAAGGAATAAGAGACAGCGAGATTTATGTATCTGGAAAACAAGAGAATGTTTAAGACATCCCCACATTGCTTCTAATTCATTCCCCCTCAATGCATCCCCTGAGCAGATTACTCCTGAACAGGTGAAAGTTCATTTGGAGAGAAGGGGAGCAAGATCCAACCAGCCTACCCACCCTTGAGCTGGGGTATAACTTTATCCCCCCAAAACATCTCACAAAGTGGGCACTTTTTTGTTCTTGTTGAATATTCATAAAAATAAGTTACAATTGTTCCTTGTGGCAGGAATGTTTGCAGAATGAAGCATAACTATTGCATAAGAGGGTGACTTGGAAGCAGAGCACTTCTCAGGCTATAAAGGTCACTTGTAAAGATAGATAGAACCCTTTATTGGCGGGATTTGACCCTGTGCAGAGCCAAAACTCCAGACACTTGTACTTTGATCTAATCACCTAGGTAAGCACTTTTAACAATTGGATAAAATAAATTAGAAAGCTCACAAGTTAAACTTATATTTTTATCTAGCAATCATATTTTACATGTTGTTAAAAACACTTGAAGGCTGACAAATTCTCTTTCTTACTCTAAATTAACGGATAAAGTATAGATGTAAATCATTCCCCTAATAGCTGTAGTAACCTACTGCATGCTGAATCAGCATAATTTCTGAAGGATTGCTAATTAATTCTACAGAAAGCTTAGGGAGAAGTCCTACTTTACTAGCAGAGAGAGAAAATGGTACAATAGACAAGTGGAGATCTTTCAGTGGTGAGAAGCCATTTTCCACCAAGCACCTCTATTAATCTGTGAGAGAGCATCCTTGGCTATGATCTCTCCGGTGTTCTCAGTTTCTATTGGTCATCACAAACAGAGATCTGTCAGGTCAACATTCCATCAGCCACAAGCTGCAATGGGGATTCGCCAAAGATATGCTAAGGAAGCCTGTCCTCTGCTTCAAAGAGTGGCGCCTGCTCTAGGAGCATTTACTAGCTGACAGAGTGAACATGGTTTGTCCAAGTTCTATAAGGCATAGTTAAAAGCCTAAACAAGATTACCTGGAACTTTACAATAAAGTGGGGGTTTTTTTGTTTTGTTTTGTTTTGTTTTTTTCTTTTTTGTCTTTTTGAGACAGGGTCTCGCTATGCAGTTCAGGCTGGCCTTGAGGTCTTTCAGCTCTGACTCAACACACAACAGTCCTTAACAAGCAGATTACCTGGAACTTTACAATAAAGTGTTTTTCTGTTTGTTTGTTTGTTTGTTTGTTTGTTTTTTGTCTTTTTGAGACAGGGTCTCGCTATGCAATTCAGGCTGGCCTTGAGCTCACTTTTGTAGCCCAGGCTGGTCTCGAATTCACATCGATCCTCCTGCCTCAGCCTCCCGAGTGCCGAGATTACAGGCGTGCACCACCACGCCCAGCTACAATAAAGGTTTCAAAGTCCACAACTTAACTCTTATGCACCTAAATGATAACAGCAAGAGCATCCATCCCTCTCAGAGATGCAAGGTATTTTCTCTTTTGCTCTGTCTCCTGGATGCTGCCTATAATATTTCTATCTGATATGGCTGCCTACAACAATTTCATATACAATAAGCAAAGCATAACCAAATGAAGCACAATCAAATAACCATCATCAAAATAAATCTACATCAAGTCATATACTATTCACAATTCTGAAAATTCAACATGAGAACAGAATATGAAAAGTGACTAGAGACAAGAAACAAATCACCTATAACAGAAAGCCCATCAGAATCACAGCAGACTTCTCAACACAGGCCCCCAAATCAAAGAGAGTTTGCAGTAATGTATGTCAAGCCCTGCAAGAAAACATCCTTCGACACAGTTTGATGTAAACCACCAAACTATATTGCAAAATCAATACCCTAGTGAGATGCTTCCTTCACAAAGAAGAAATTCATGACCACCGAGCCATTTCTTCACAATGCTCTGAAGAACATAGTAGAAAGAGAAAACAAAGTATGGAAATATAAGCAAAAAGCTTGCTGTCCTGTGTAGAGACAAAAGCCTAACTAGCATCTTGAGAAGCTGAGAGCAATAAACAAAGCCCAGGGACAGCTGCAGTCTGTTACTGGGGAATCCCTGAAAGCTGGGATTCAAGGAGGCAGATTACAGCTTCACCTACTGGCTCCCTATTTGTTGCTTCCTCTCTTGCTTGGAGTGTTAACAGTTGTCTCCTGCCCTGCTTGCAATGTTAACAATTAACATCTGTATGAACCTAGTGATAAGGAAAAGGTGGAAGTCAATAAAGAATGTTGTCCTCATTTGCTAAAATAATTATGCACGACATCACGTTCAGTAGCCCAAAATAAAGCTCAGTTGCCTCTGGGGTTCTGGGCTCACTGAGGGATGGACCTCACTGAGTCCTCTGAAGCCACCTTCATCGGGTCTTCTGGTCATTTCTTTCAGGTCTTCTCATCATGGTCTTTCAGCTCTGACTCAACACACAACAGTCCTTAACAAGCAAGAAACAAAATAACGTGGCCTAAGGAAACAGATGCTAAGAATTTTAACAGTGGTGAGCTGGTTTGCAATTTAACAGCACATTCTTGGAGCTGCCCTGCCTGTTTCTTGAACTTTCTCCTGGGTGGTACTGATTAGTCTTCTGTAAACTTACGTTTTGATGAATGCCAGAAAGCAATAGAGGTAGTAGTTTGTTTTAACGAAAGCTAATCGCGAACATTCTTTAACCTGCTCTTAGAATCTCAATAAATGTGAGAAGTTTCTGTTGCTGGGCACTCAGAGTCAGAGAAGACTCCTGAGCCCACTGATGCTAGTTGAATCCAGTAGTCTCATTTTTTGTGGATCCAACTGAAACAACAAAACAACAAAGATGACCAATAAAAATACCAAGAAAGGGAAGCCACCCATGAGAGCAAGCAATTAAATAGTGGGGGTAAACAGGAATCCAACAGCAGGAAAGTGACAGAAGGATAAGACAATACAAATCATTTATAACAACAAAAAAATGTAAATAGCCTCAACTCAACAATCAAAAGAAACAGACTGCACTGGCCAGGTAGCTCAATGGACTAAGGTGCCTGCTGAGGTAGGTGCTGGGACTGGGGCTTGAAACCCACAGGTGGAGGCGACCCTGCCCTCAGGAGGTGCTGAGATGGCAACTGAAACTGGACTTGTTATAGCCTGCCTATAATCCCAGTGTTTGGGAGGCTGAAAACAAGAGGATCACTGCCAACCTGATTTGTGCAGTGACTCACTGTAGACACTATACTAAACACATTAAAAAATAAATAAATAAAAGAAATACACTGGCAGAATGGATTAAGAAAAAACATCCCTAAGAACAAGGGAAAAAAGAAACTATGAAGGGAAAAATAAAAATGTTCACGTATACACATGGGATAGCTTCAACAATTAAACTGCTGGTGTATTGAAAGGAGTAGTTAATTCCAATTTTTTTCTTTTTAATAACTTATACATTTATTTTTCAACAATTCTGCATGCTTACTCTGAGCAAGTAATTTGAAGACAATATGCAATACAACAGTTGTTGAATTTGGGGCCTATGGATTGGCTTAATGGTCTAAGCGCCTGTACAAGCAATCCCAGTCAGGCACAGGAAACTGAGGTTTGATTCCCACCCCCACCTTTAAGGCAGCCTGAGCCGACTTAAAAACAAAAACTTTCTAAACTTTAGACTGAGCATCCATGGAAATACCTCAGTAGAATAAGCGCTTGTCTCCAAGCGCAGGGTCCTGAGTTCAATCCCTGGTACCACAAAAAAAAAAAAAAGAAAAAGACAGTTGAACTTCAGACAGGGTCTGGTGTCATGTGCCTATAATCCAAGGTCTTGGGAAGCTGTAAACACGTGGATGACTATGAGTTCAATCTAATAGTGAGACACTGAACTGAACACCCTATAGACCCTTTCCTAAAATACAAAAAAGAAAAAAAATCATTTTGTTGAGTGAGACGCTGTACTGTACTTTATAGCTCAGTAGTACTCCATTGTACAAAATAGCAGTTTTTTTTAATCCAGTTCATAGGCATTTTGTCTTTCCAAAGCTTAGCAATTAAACATTATGCCACTAGCCGGGCGTGGTGGTGCACACCTGTAATCCCAGTACTCGGGAGGCTGAGGCAGGAGGATCAGTGTGAGTTTGAGACCAGCCTGGGCTACAAAAGTGAGCTCAAGGCCAGCCTCAACTGCATAGCGAGACCCTGTCTCAAAAAAAAAAAAAAAGACCAAAAAAGAAAGAAAATTATGCCACTATATACGTGGGTGCACATATAACACTGTGCTATGTTTTCAGTTTTTCTGGAAAGATGCCCAGAAGTGTAATAGCTGTTTCAAATGGGAATTCTACTTTTGTGAGGAATCTCCGGACTAATTTTCAGTGATTTTTCCAGTCTACACTGCAAACAAAAGTTGAGAAGGGCTGCTTTTGTCCACAACAGCTCTCTAGTATTTGCGATTTGTAGATTTTTTTCACAATAGCCATTCTTCTGGGTTGAGATGGAATCTCAGTGATTTTTTTAAATTTCATTAATTTTAATAAGAAAGAAATAACAAAGAGCCAGTTTGAAAACACATTAGTAGAATATTTTCTCTCTAGGTGACTCTCCTTAGGCACACTATATGTTGATTCCTTTACTCTCTGGACAATCCCCTTGAACAGAAAATTTGGGACATAATTGCATTATAGGAAGGTACAGTACGAGTTCTATTATATCCTGAATCCTCACTGACCTAGGGGGCTAGGGCCAAAATATTGGCTATATCCCTTCTTTTTCTCTAATTTTTCATCTGCAAACTTAAGTTTTTAACTGCCCAAAACAGAAGTTAGTGATACTATTACTCCATAGCCTAGGCAGTTGAGCTTAATTTCACTGTCTTTCTGAATATCAAATGCCTTATACTTACCATACAACCAGCATTTTCCACCAGTCATTCATATGTTAATGGAATCTCAGTGTTTTTAAGAGCATTTCTCAATTGACAGGTGATGGTGAACATTTTGTTATATATCTACTTTCTATTTATGTTTATACATCTGAGAAATGTGTTTTCATCTAATAATACTTAGCTGGGTCTATAAATTGAGGAGAACTGATTTTGTTCAATTCTTTGTATATTCTAGATAGACATCCTTTGTCTCAGGGACAATTAAATGAAATTTTCCCCTCTATGGGTTAATTTTAACTCTGTGGGTTAATTTTAACTTCATTGCTGTGCAAAAACTTTTTAGTAGGATGAGATCCCAGTTGTTGACTCTATAAAGCATTTCCCATGTAGTCTCGGTTTTATTCATGAACTCGATACTTACAACTAAATCTTCAAGAATTCTACCTAATTTCTCTTCCAGTAGATTTAGTATTGCTGTTGAAAGATTTAGATCTTGGGCTCTTTTCACTTCAATTTAGCTCACAATGATAGACATGGATATAATCTCAGTCACTGGCATTGGAAAGCCAGTTTTTCCAGCATCATTTATGAATCTAACTTTCTTTCTCCCAGCCAATATGTTCTGTCTCTTTTTCAAAGATAAAGTACCTGAGGGTGTTTTTAGTTGTATCTACATCTTCTAATCCACTCCACTGGTCCTGAGGTCTGGATTTTTTTTTTTTTGGCCATAACCACGTGGACTTTATCACAGTAGCTTTGTAATAGAATTTCAAGTCAGGTATGGTCATGCAATATGTCCTCCCTTTGCTGCTCAGATTTCCCTTTGCTAGTCTGGTTCTCCGAAGTAAAATCTTTGGGAACAACCCAAATTCTCATCAACTGAAGAATAAGTTTTAAAATGTGGCTGTTATATAATGGAATACCACTCAACCATGCAGAGAAATAAACTCAAATTTTTATAGGCAAATATTTGCAACTCAAGACTATGTTCAAAAGTGAAATAAATCACACCCATATGTGTAAATATATACTGTAATACTAGTGTGAGAAAGTGAAAAAATAAATAAGATCCCAAATGTACAATACATATTGTGCACTGGGGAAAAAATGTTCAAAAGGAAATAGCACTGCGATGGGAAATATGTAAAGGGAAGAAAGGAAGAAAGGTTTCTGCTAATATTGTTGAGACATTATCTTATGCTTAGATTCTATCTTTTGACTAGTCTCACTATGATGAAGATAATAATACACAATGTATCTATTGTTATTGCTCTGTTAACATGCTTTGAACCTGTTTTATTTTCATTTTTACTTTTTCTCTTTAAATTACAAGATTAGGGGCTGCAGAGATAGCACCATGGCACAAATGACTGCTTGGCAAGTTCAAGGTTGTGGTTGTGAGTTTGAACACCAGTCCCACCAAAAAAAAAAAAAAAACAGTAAATTACTAGATTAAAAACAGAACTTCTACTTAACTCAGCTATAACCTTCATTTACATAAATCCTAAAAAATTAAATCTTGTATCCTCCAGAGATCCATGAACACTCATACTTATTGCAACACAATTCAAAATAGCCATGATACATAACATGAGGAAGAACTGGAGCTCCATGGTAGGATTTTTCCTTGCATGTGCAAAAGTTTGAATGCAATTCTCAGACCATAAATAGAAGATAAGGAATAAGCCTTGATGCCAATTTTTTATTTAACAGATTAATAAATTACTGTACATATCTGTATACAATGGAACATTACTTTGCCATAAATAAGAATGAAATCACACTGTTTACAGAGAAACAGCTGAAGCTGAAGGCCATCACTTTAAGCAAAAATATGCCAGTTTTCTGTGGAAAAATACTGTAAAAAACACTTTCCCTAATGTGTGAATCTCAAACATGACATGGGAGTAGAAGGGAATCTTATTTTATCCCAGAAAACAAATAAAGAGAAGCAGAAAGAGGTTATATGTAGCCTTAGGCCACACCTATAATCCCAGAAGTACTAAGACCTATAATCCCATCAGTATTAAAACACATAATCCTACTGGATCATGAGTCAAGTCTCAAACTCTAGAAGGTCTCCACCTCATGATTGCATGAGGCTCTGAAGGACAGCTAAACATGAACCATAACATCATGTGAAACTCCAGGTTACCAAATACTATATATACCATTGTCAATATCTTTATGATCAAAAATGCATTAATCAGGATAGCCAAATAGCTCAGCAGATTAAAGAACCTGCAAGTAGGCACAATGGCTGGGGCCTTGATCCCTGGGCCAACTCTGCTGACCCTGCCCCCAGGGCTCACTGAAGCAGCAATTGAGACTGGGTGTGTCAATGAGGGCCTGTAATCCCACCTCTTGGGAGGCTATAAACAGGTTTGCATCTTGTACTCTGAATAACTACTGTAAAGACAACAATATGCATTGTATTAATTATTGTGCCTGTCCTACTAACCTGTTTTGAAATTAATTGGGTTTTTTTGCATTTTCAATTTTTTATTGCTTCTAATAAGAAATAACAATATGACAGTTTCAAAACACTTTAATAGTACATTCCCAATATTTGATACAATGCTTATTGTTGCCCTAGTAGTTATACAGAGCACAGTGTATAGATGTGATAATTTTGTAATCATTATTGGTACAAAAAAAATTTTCTCATTGAACTAAGAGAAACTAGTTATATGCATAATCAAATGTTCCATAATCACAGTGGGTTATTAGCAAAACTGGCAATGTCAGAAGCTGTTGATTTAAGCCTTTTACAGCCAGCATACTAATCTAACTTTATGCTTTATGGCTCATGGTTAAACTTTTCTGCTGGGTGATTAGGGTAAGTTAAAGCAAGACCTGTATAGCAAAGCATATAACTTCTGTATCTCCCAAGGTCAGTCGAATCCCCTGAGGGTTTACTTTGAAACCATATACAGTGCTTTTTTTGTTGTCAGTGTCAGCCATCTAGACGAGTCACAGCCATTGCTTGATCAGTTTGCTCTCTGTGAAAGCCCAAGAGAATGTTTTCTTTCCAGGTGACTCTCCTTAGGCACACTATATATCTTCAGTCTCTTCTGTGGTCGCATAATCTCCTTGAACAGGAAATTTGGGAAAGCAATGAGTTATAGGATATTACAGCACAGGTTCTCTTGTGTCCTGAGTCCTCACTGACCATGAAGGGCTAGGGCCAAAATATTGGCTACCCTAAACATTAGGGTCCAAAAATTCAAAGACCCAATCCAGAAATGGGCAACTGAGATGAACACATACTTTTCACAGAAAGAAATTCAACAAGCCTATACATACATGAAGAAATGCTCCACAACACTAGCCATTTGTAAAATGCAAATCAAAACAACACTTAGATACCATCCACCCCAGAAAGAATGGCTATCATAAAGAAATCAACCAACAACAAATGTATTTCTTTTTCTTTAAAATCGATAAAATAAAAAAAAAAACAGGTGAATCACTGTGAGTCCAAACTACTAGTGAGACCCTGAACACCCTGAAGACCCTTCCCTAAAATAAAAAAGCACAAATCTACAGAAATGTTAAATGTTTGATAATGGGGTTCACTAACTATTTTAATATCTCTGGAAATGAGAGGTTGAGCAAACTTTTCATTTGGTTTAAAAGTCTCTTTTTGTTGTGTTATAAAGTAGTTTAAGCAGACTGAGTCAAAATTTTCTGTGTGTGACGTAATTAATATCTTATATCCCTTGATTGTAATAACTGATAGGTTCTGGCCCTAGTATGAACTGCTGGATCATTATGGTGGTCATCTAATATGGCCGAAGCCCTTAAAACAATAGCTTATCTTCCGAAAGACCACCTTCCCCTTTCTTCTCCAACTCAGCCCATGGTACAATTTCCTTTCACCTGTCCCATCACCTCAGGGAAGGCTCCAATCAGCTCCTCAGGTAAATCTAACCATCCTCCTCAAGCCCCACCCCTGGAAAAAGGCCATAAAAACCTCAGTCTCCCTTTGCTCCAATTCAGAGAATTCCTTATCTTTCCTAAGCTCTCTCCGTGTCCTCCAAAAAAATAAAGTCCCTTTCCTTTTTTCCTTCTGCCTGTTTCTCTGCTGCAACACTGTGTAAAACCTATCAATAATAATTTACAATGTAGAGCTATTTCAAAATGTGATGTTGTACAACTTAAATACATATCACTTTGTCACTTATATTTGTAAAGACATTTACAATTCTTATATCTTACAGATGAATTAAACTGATAACCCTTATGGAATAACTATACATGTCTTTCACAATGATATTGTCTTAAAATCAGCATTTTCTCTTATCTTTCCACATATGGTGGTCTTCTTTTGATTGTTATACATTCTTATTTCCATTCTTCTATTTACTTTTTTAAGAGTAATTATCTCATCAGTGTGAGAACTGGGAAGAGTAAATAAAATCTGAAAGGTACAGCAGATACTGTGAAAGGGAAAGAACTTGCTCAATGGAAGGGAAAATAGGGATGAGGAAATGGACCGAAGAAAAAAAGGAAAAAGACATATTTTTGTCTATATCCAAGATATCTTGGATAATTATACCGCCAATTTCTGCTTGGCTTTTTAAAGGAACAGTTAATGCCTTCTGAAAATTTTATTATACTTTGTGCATTTAATTTCTTCTAATTTTTCATTGATTCTTTAACAGATTTGCACAGCTATATCTGATAACATAAATAACCTATTTGAAGATAACATCATACAATACATTGTAAGATTCCTGTTTGATTAATGAAGTTTTGTATCCTTTCTAATATTTTTATTATACTACTTTTTATTCTTTTATAAATAAACAAATAAATAAATATATTACACATAGTATGTGTTTATGTGTTGCTTTTATCTCTAGTCTGGTTATCTTAGACTTCTACAGGGGCGTTTAGAATACTAATGTTTAATAAAGTTGTTGACATAATTACTTTAAGTCTATATTACTCTTTAGTATTTATTCCAACTGTTCCAGGGAAGTTGAATGCTTTGCTTGTTTGTTACTTTGTTTTAAAAAGCATTTCTAGGCTATCAAATTGTTCAACTTTTAAAGAGCAATTTTAGACTTATAGCAAACTGGAGAGGCAAAGGGAGAGATTTCTCTCAAATCCCTGACCTCACAAGAGTGCAACCTCCCCCATTCCTAATGTGTCCTCCAAGGGCTATGGGTCTGACAATGGATGCTAACATAGCACAATAAAGGCACTATTGGGAGTACACTGTGTAAATACAGCCAAGTGTGTGCACGGGCTCACACACAGAATGGCCACATACAGCACACAATGAACTTTGTAGGTAAAAATCTTTGTTTCAATATTTTTCAAAATTAACAGAAATTAGAAACATTTAATAAAAAATAGGAAAACTTAGCCAAGGTATATCATGTAATATAGTTTATAGAAATAAAAGGCATGGGATTTAGGAGCTCTGCAACAAGTGAGGCTGAATGTACAAAGAGGACATTTGCATCCTCTCACATTTCCAAAAGTATGTCATTAAAATATATTTTTAAAAAAAATCTCTACCTTCAAATGCTGGCAAAGATTCACCAGGAAAATAGGGGCTTCCTACAACTCGAATGTGAAGATACTTCTACAAAATCCTTTTTTATACCAATTGTAAACACATACAGTAAGTTAAAAATGAAAGTTCACATTAAGCTACCAAACCTGTTCTATGTGCTGATCCTCAGATGGAGAGAACAGTACAAACTTTACTCCTAAATGCATTGTGTACACTAGGGGAAAAATGAGTCACCTCATGTGAAGCAAAAGGGTAATCACTGAGCTGACATATGTCCTTGTAATATCTACAAGGGACAAATAAAAGCAGCTGGTGAAATAATGGCAGAAATCAAAACAACCAAAAAAAAAAAGAAGAAGAAAAAGAAAGAAATTAATACATCCTAGAGCCTTATGTGATTAAGTAACAAACACCTTGCAAAATCTTTTGAGCGCCAAGACTTCGTTTTTATTTTTCAGTCTCCTATGTACTCAGGAGAAAATTATTAAAAGATAACAGCATGCCTCTTTCTAACCCATAAAATTTTCCTGAGCATTGTCACATTTTAACTTGGCAGAGCAACGGTGGAATTGGAAAAAATATACTTATAGTTGTATGGGGAAAAACAAAACCAGAGCAGTCACATTTGATGGTTTTCCTCCTGGGACAGAAGGTTTAGTGCAAACTACAACACGGAAGTTGTAACACATATTATTAGATATTTTGAATACCGCTGGATTCAAAGAAACTCACATATGAGAAAACTGAAACACATGATCTAACCCACAAACCATAATGGTCAATGTTGCAGCTTTAGTTTCACAACAAACAGTGAGCCTCAAGTCAGGCAATTCTTACCCTAGAGGCCACATTTGACGTATGAGACAACTGGATGACGTGGAATCCCTAATCTAGGGTCACTATAGGCTCAAGCATAACCAGTAGCCATAATCTGCTAGTCTTGATGGGCATAGGGGGTGCTGTATTTGTAGTTCAGTGCTCTTACCTTGGGGAATGGTTCCCCTCATGAAAAAAGCTAATAGACCTCCAGTGCAGAACTCCAATTTTCACATTGAAGAAAAATCTTCTTCTGGCATCCTGAACCCCTCACATCTTCCTATTCATGAAGTTGCTATAGTAGATTATCTTAATTATTCTGATTATCTTCATGATGAAGGGAAAGCAGCTGATGTGAGAGCTTCTATTTGTGGGCAAAAGTTACTCCTGAGAAAAAGATGCTTCAGATCTTGGTTGGATAGGAAATAATTAAAACACACAGACACACAAGATCATATAGCAGCAATGACCTTAAGCAAGCATACATATAAAAGCACATATCTGATTTATGTGTGTGATCATACAAAAAACATATTAAAATAATTATGCAAAGTATATCTGTAGCTAGATATGGAGAAAGATATTACATATAGAAATTGAGAGACTTTAAAAAGCTACCTTGACATGCACATAATCTAAAAGCTTCTTAACACACATAACCCTTTTTAGATGACATTTATACTTCGAAACGTTTAAACTGTCCTGCAGTGTCTCTGACAGATGAGATCAGGAAACCCACAACAGGCAATGGAGCCATACACCTGAAGAGAAGACCACAATTCCTACTCCCCAGATCAAATCTCTTCTGCCTGAGAGATGGGCTCAGAGCTGCCTGAGATTTTTTTTAATTTAATATTTTTATTGTTTAAATTTAACAATGGGTATATTACATATTTTCATCATCAGATCAGTTTAGATTAATACACATAGGTATATAAGATTGATCAAACAATTAAACATTAACACTTTTAAATCAACATTACTTTTTTTTTCCTTTTCCCTTTCTTTTTTTTTTTTTTTTTTTTGAAAGTTGACATATTGCATATTGTCCTCACAATCATTCTACAGAGTACAGTGTGTGGGCATGACCCACTTCCCCATTGATGTTGCTTAGAAAAAAACAAAGGAAAAGAATATACTTCTCTGTGGACTAAGGCAGCAGATACATGCACAGTCAAATGTTCTGCAATTGCAGTGGGCCACCAGTGAAGCTTATAATGTTGGAGGCTATTGAATCTAAGCCTCCTAAAACTCCTCTCACCAATCTAGCTCTGCATTTCATGCATTGTAATTAAGCATTTTTTTTTCCTTGCTGGGTGGTCAAGGGCAAGTCGAAGCAAGACCTGTATAACAAAACATTCATTTTTATTGTATCTTCCAAGGTCAAATCCCCTCAGAATTAAGTTTGGGACCATAGACAGTACTTTGTAGAACTGTTGTTAGTGTCAGCCTTCGGGACGAGTCACAGCCATTTCTTGGCCAGTTCGCTTTCTGTGAAAACCTGAGAGAATGTTTTTCTCTGCGTGACTCTCCTTAGACGCACTACAGTTCATTCATCCCTTTTCTCTGAGGTCCCATAATCACATTGACCAGAATATTTGAGACACCTCTGAGTTATAGGATACTAGAGGACAGGTTCTCTTATATCCTGAGTCCTTATTGACCTTGAAGTGCTAGGGCAAAAATATTGGCTATCCTCATAGCCCTTCTTTTTCTCCAATTTTTGTCTGTTAACTTACATTCTTAACCCTCCAGCAGAAAAGCTTTGTGATACTACTATTCTATAACATAGGTACTTGAGCTTATCATCACTGGCTTTCTGAGTATCAAATATCTTTGACTTAGCGTGCAATTGATATTTTCTAACCATCATTGCTATTCTAATAACGTCCCATACAATGTGATATAGGCAGTTACACAATTTTTACAAATATATTTGGAAATTCAAGGAAATACAAAATTGTACCCTGTCAAGACTATAGTATTTGGCCCAGTCTCTTATTTTGAAGTACTACTCTTGAGAGAGAATATGACAGTAACTGAGTTTACACCGGGAGTATTACACATCAAAAAGACAAGAGTGACATGCATTCCAAGCATAGTTTTAGTGTTACATTGTGCTATGATCAATATGATGAACCTTTGGAAGGTCCTTGAAACGAATATCTGATTCATCCTGTGTACATCAGTGTATGGTTTTACTATTGATGTTTTCTCCTTTATCTGCTTCCAGTCACTTCGTTGTTTAACCTATAATACATTCAGCTTTGTTATGCCCTTAAGTTCTTATTTTCTTCTTTAACGTTCTTACATTAGGGAGACTATGAGATATTTACACATGTAGGTCTGGTTTATTTCACTAATGAGTACATGTCCAATATACATCTATTTATATATGAAATCTTCAAACTTATCATTCTTTATGGATAAATAATATTCCATTGTATAAAAATAGCACATTTTTTTAAGCATTCCTCAAATGATGGGCATTTTGGTTGTTTCCAAGATTTGGCTATTATGAATTGGGCTGCTATAAACATAGGTGCACAGATATAGCTATGCTATGATGTTTTCAGTGCTTCTGGGAAAATTCCCAGTAGGGGGAGAGCTGGATTGAACGGAACCTCCAATTCTAGTTTTCTCAGGATCCTCCACACTGCTTTCCATAATGGTTGCACCAGTCTGCATTCCCACCAGCAGTGGAGAAGGGTTCCTTTTTCCCCACAGCTTCTCCAGCATTTGTTGCTGGTTGATTTTTTATGATAGCCATACTTTCTGGGGTAAGATGATATGAAAGTGTTGTTTTGATTTGCATTTCACGAATGACTAGCGCTGTGGAGCATGTCTTCATGTATTTGTAGGCTTGCTGCATTTCTTTCTCTGAAAAGTGTGTGTTCATCTCAGATGCCCATTTCTGGATTGGGTCTTTGAATTTTGGAACCCTAATGGTTTTCAGTTCTTTGTAGATTCTACATAGAAGACCTTTGTCTGAATACTTGTTAGTTAAAATCTTTTTTTTTCTTATTTTTGTGGGACTAGGGTTCAAACTCACAGCCTTGCACTTGCCCAGCAGGCACTTGTGCCTTGGAGCTATCTCCCCAGCTCCAGTTAAAATCTTTTCGAAATTTGTGAGTCGTCTTTTCACTCTGTTAGTGATTTCCTATGACATGCAGAAACTTCTTAGCTGGAGGAGGTCCCATTTGTTGATGCTTTCAAGTGTTAAATGTGCAATTTGATTTCTGTCCATGAACTTTCTGCCTACTCCAATGTCTTCAAGATTTCCTCGCACTTTCTCTTCCAAGAGATTTAATGTTTCACTTTTAACATTTAGATCTTTAATCTATTTCGACTTTATTTTCGTGCATGGTGATAGACTAGGGTCAAGTTTTAGTTTTCGGCATGTAGAGAGCCAATCTTTCCAGCACCATATGTTAAAGAGGCTGTCTTTCTTCCAGTAAATGTGTTTGGCCCCTTTGTCAAAAATAAGGTGGCTGAGTGTGTTAGTATTTGTTTCTGCATCCTCTAGTCTATTCCATTGATCTTCAGATCTATTCTTTTGCCGATACCATGCTGATTTTATTACTGTAGCTTTGTAGTAAAACTTTAGGTCAGGAATTGTAATGCCTCCTGCCGTACCTTTATTGCCCAGAATTGTCTTTGCACTTCATGGTCTTTTTTGGTTCCAAATAGATTTTAGGAGTGACTACTCCAGTTCTGTGAGGTATGTCGATGGTATTTGGATAGGAATTACATTAAATCTGTACAACAATTTAGGGAGTATGGCCATCTTCACAATGTTGGTTCTTCCTATCCAGGAGCAGGGAATATCTTTCCATTTTCTGAAATATTCTAG